>JAAWXA010000055.1:2437343-2549612 GCA_038090715.1 Florisuga fusca
GGGGGAAAAAAAAAAAAAAAATTGGTGATAAAAATAATTCCGAGTGGGGGGAGGAAAAAAATGGCGGATTAAAATCCAAGATGGCGGCGCCGAGGCGCGAGCGTACAACGCGAAGGATATGGAGAAAGCCGCCTAGAGATCCCTCCGCCGAGCCCCGCGAGAAAGAGTCCCCTGGGCTCCCTCAAAGAGACCCCACGGGGCGGTGGCGAGGTCCGGACGCCGCCGCCTCCGCTTCCTCCTCCTTCCTCTTCTGCTGTGCGGGAACCCCTCTTTCCGCCAGCCGGCCGAGCCAGGCGGACCGCTGCGCCTGTCACCCTGCTCCGAAGTTTCTTCTTCTTTCTTGAGGCTGAGCCCGCGACCTCACCGCCCCGTCCGAGGAGACGCCGCCTGCCCCTGCGCTCACGGCGGCGGAGGGACACCGCGGACAAATGCTGCCCTGTGTCCGACGCGGCGCAAGGATACACCACGCGAGAGGAAATTCAGCGTCCACCTCCGAGGCGCTTTCTACTTCCTCTTCCTCCTCCTCCTCCTGTTGCTGCTGCTTCACGCCGGTGGGCGCAGCGGCAGCCCGGCAGCCCGCCAGCCTTCGTGCCTCGCCTGCTGAGGAGGCAAAGCGGGGTTTGCAGCTCCCATGACTCCTCGGCGAGGCGCTGTGCCGTGGCGGAGGGATTTCTCTAACAGAAAACAAGTTCCAGACCCCCCTGCTGATTTAACCGCTCGGCTCTGTATGCGGAGAAGAAGTTCCGGCCTGATCACGTGGTGGTGGGATCCTTCCGCCCGGAGATGCCCTTTAAATGCGAGGGACGCCGGGTGGGGGGTGCGCTGTGGGCGGCGGTGGGGACTTACCCGGAAGCGGGTCCGGGGGGCTCGATCCCCCCTGTACCTGGGCCCGGGGACCCGTGAGGCGGCAGCTCGCCGTGTCCTGCCTGGAGGGAGCGAGGACCTCAAACCTCAACTTCAGCGCCTCATGGAGCTCCCGGGTGCCGACACCTCTCCCCGCACCGCTCCTGACAGCGGCATTTAAAAATGGCTCCCGCGGCCTGGAGGGCCTGGGACGGCGCCGTCTTTCCCGGGGCGCTGAGCAAGAATGCCGCGGAGAGGAGCGGGGCCGGGCCGGGCCGGGCCCCATGCTCTGCAGGCCACGCTGCCCTCAGCCGCGCCTCCCCACGCGTGTTGGTGTCCAGGCGCCCAGTAGAGGAGGGATGCTGCTGAGGAAACAGCTCCGTGGGCCACCGACCCTGGGGGAGCCCCCTAGAAACAAAAGGGGTTAGGGTCCGACCCGGTGGGGGTGCTGAGCGTGGGTGGTGCTGCTGGGGAGCAGAAAGAGGCTGAATTAAATGCGTTTGTGGAAAAAACTTACAATAGCCACAGAATGTTTCTACGATTACAGGAGCTGGAAGACTCGAAGGCAAACGTTTTTCTGAGTTTTTATTCTATATATCTTAACGGTGTTGCCGTTTGTTTCTGATCATTCGCTGGTTATGGTATGGATTGTTCTCAAATACGTTACTAGAAGCTTTTCTGTTACTTCAGTTCATTTTAAGGTAGCCACAAACATTTGTGGAAGGACGAGATTTGCCGTGATTGGTGACGTCTTCTCAATAGCCTCTCACCAGGGATACCAAACCCCTAGTTTTGTAGGGTGCTAACATTTTAAAATAAAATTAAATTAAATTTCTAGGGTTTTGAAATACAGTAGCTGGGTTTAATTTTGTTTTAATGATACAAAAGAAACAATATCTGGAAACAAACCAAGTTGCTAATTGAATTTATTTTACTATAATTTGATAAAAAGTATCTGTGTCTGAAGCTGAGATTCTGTATGCCCTGCTGCTAAAACAAATTAACACAGACTTGACACTCCTAAGTTATAAACCTCTGGAAGACTTAATTCAAACCAGAATGGATTATTACACTACTGCAAGAAGGGACAGTGTGATAAACTATTTAACAGCAGTTGTGTGTTGTTCTATAGATGCATCAGGTTGCTCTGTATATTTATGGGAATCCCTTGCAGTCATCTTTAACTTTAGATTGGAAGATCCTGGCTTCAGTCTTAACAGAAACAAGAGTTTTCCATAACTCCAGCAAAAGGTAGTGAGTCCTTAATGTGGTTGAAGGGATGAACATAAAACCCCCTATGTATGTCCCCACCATAGGCTTCAGCAGCTGATCTGGTGAAAAAGCCCTGGCTACATCTGAAAGGATGTTGTTTGTTGTTTGGTTTTTTTTCAGAATATGTTGATGTAAAACTTACCTCCTCTGCTATTCTGGTAACATTTATAAAAGTAAAAAAAAAAAAAAAAAAAAAAAAAAAAAAAATTCAGCATTTTCCTATTGTAGGTCTTTCATTCAATAGAACAAAATACTGAATTTAAAAATAAGAAAGTTGGTTAAACTATGGTGAAGTCATGACAGGATGCTTAAGGAGTAAGTTTACTACATTAAACAATTTTGTGACTAGCTCCAACTACATGTAGATTCAGAAGTTATTTATTTTGTATTGTGAAAGGTCCATAGATAGTTTGAACATTGGTTTCACTTCCTAGATGAGTGTTACCATGAAAGGTCTCAGTTAATGTACTTCTGTCACTTTCAGAGGATGGTGATGATGGCATTATTTTTCCAAGGTGTAAAAAATGTCATTTGGTCACATGTTAGTGGCAATGGGTGCAAGCTGCAAGAATATAGCAGGTTGTGCATAAACATGAGGAAAAGCTTTTTCATGTGAGGGTGAGGGAGCCCTGGCCCAGGCTGCCCAGGGAAGCCCTGGAGTCTCCTTCTCTGGAGTCTTTCCTGTGTGACCTGCACCAGGTGATCCTGCTCTGGCAGGGGCTTTGGACTCCATTTTTTGAGGTCCCTTCCAACCTCTGACATTCTGTGATCATATCTGTGGTGATTTTCTAACTCCTCTAGAGATTTATTTTTTTTTTCCTTTTAAGTCTGACGTATTTGAAGCATACAGCAGGCAATGGCTGAGTTATTCAGTGTGCATTGGAAAGAATCAGTAGTCGTTAATTCTCAGAGTAGTATTCCTAAATTGTTACAGTGGTGCAAGGTTGTTTTTGCTGACTATGTAGATGTTCCCACTCTGGGAATAATAGCTGCAACATTTTTAGCTATGCTATCACAGTACAGTCCTAATATTGCAGACATTTTTGTCATCTAGTTTTCACTGAAAAACTGCAGTTATTAAAATATGTCTCTGATGAGTGGTTTGGGGAAATGTCTATCATTTAAGAAGCAAAACTTTAGTTTTAGACTTCAGTTGCATGTAGAAGCTGCTGATGCATTACCATCTCTGGAGCTTATTTTATCTTTTTTCCAGACTTCTGCTTACAGATGTAGGGTCAGAATCCATCCCCTAGACCTAAGCCTCCCTATTCAAAACTGCCCCTGCAACAAAACCTTTCCAGTGATAGGAAGCCAAATCCAGATTAAGATGAAAGAGGCATAGCTCTAGCTGAGCAAATGGTGGGGTTTTTTCTGTATGCATGTATGTCCAGTCTTACTTCACTTGCCAATCTGAGTTAAAAACTGTGGAAAGGGGTAATTTAGAGGATTACAAACCACAACTGAGAAGTCCATCACTCATCTGACAGTTTCACTTAGCCATTTGACTTTTTCCTTTTTTTTTTTTTTTTTTTTTTTTTTTTTTTTTTTTTTTTTTTTGCTTACTTTTGTTGTTCAGTATGGTTACACAGACCCTGTGTTTCTGAAACAGACATCTGGGAGTGTTAATGTGAGTTAATGTGAGTTAACACTCAAACAAAGCTGAGTTGCCATATATGTTCTGGCTTTTTTGCAAGCCTGGTAGACAATAATGTACCTTCCTGCTGTAAAAGGTTTGAAGTGCACCACGTATTGTGCTACAACTTATGTGTAACTTATATTGGAATTTTAAACTGGAAATACTGTGCCCAAATCTTTACCATAAGTTCTGCCAATTTTAAGAGCTCAGCACTATTACCCAGTGAAGTAAAATCATGAGGAAATGGAAGAACAAGGAAGGAGCCAAAGTAAATTGTCTGGTGTAATGAGCTTGATCCTCCACATATGGTAATCTTTTATCTTCTGTTTCCAGCATCTGCTCTGTAGCCATTAATTTTACTACTGGTGAAAAAATAATCTCGTGCAAAGGGGTAACAGGTTTCACATTGCAAATGACACTTTTCTGTTGGCATGGGCACACAGAGAATTTGTTTTGTTTGTATGCTGAGTAAATATTTTCCTGTGACATCTTTGAGGGGATCAGTTCCTTCCATCTGTGCAGGAGGGTGGCCTTGAGCAGAAGCCACTGTGCTTTGCTGTGCAGGCAAACCTCTGGCTGATGTCACAAGCCAGTTTTCACTGATGATTGGAAACCCAAAGTTAAGCATTGCAAATGAATATACACAGGAATAAAATGAAAGATCTCTTCTATAAAAAGCTTACTAGTTTATAAAATAATAATATATTCTTAGTAACAGATGGTCAATAATAGATGATAAATGTCCTCTTTCGTGTAGATTAATGGCTGTAATTCACTTGAAGGGATCTGCTGATACCATAATCTGCCAGAATCTAGCTTGAGTGATTTATTAACAGCTGCAGAAATCCTAGAGTAAATTACATCCTTATATTCACTTTGGGTCTGCAGATTGTTATTTATAAATTACAGGTTTGTATTTCTGCATTATTATAGAGGTCTTTTCCGTGAGTCTAATAGAGGGGCATGGTGCAGAAATTTTGAGTATAAAGACTCAGCTCCCTGCCTGCAGGAAAATCAAATTTTCTCCATTAGTGTGTATCAACAGCAACCCTTTCCTTTATTTTTGAAACAAGATAATCAATAACCACAGAGGTTCACATAAGCCCTGGTTTTGTTGTTTCCTCCCCCCACCACCAAATACAAATAATGTGAGTATCTTCTGGTCTAGGAACCTGTCACTCAGGGTTGTACTCACTGCCTCTGTGCACATTAGGTTGTGTCCAAAACAAAAAGATAGAAGGCTGGGTGCTAAGCAGGAGTAAGTGCTATCTATAGCAATAACTGGATTTTTCTGTTCAGGAAGAATGCAATAGGTCCAGAAAGGTGGAAAAGGCACCTGGAAACCAAATTCTTTGTGAACAGGGAAGAGATTGTCCAATTTCATAACATTATCCTTGTTCAAGGAGAAAACCAGTCCTTTCCTCCATAAAGTTCCTGCACATTGAAAAGGAAAATTTTCTTAGTATTTTCTTAGTTTATCACACTTTTACCAAAAATATAAACATGGACACAAATTAAATAATATTGATTTCCATTCTTTCCCCTGTCCGCCTAAAAACACTAACAACCCCCCCCAACAAACATACAAACAAAAAAAGTGATTAGGATGATACTAAATCCTTTTTCTCAAACAAGGAATATATTTCCAAAAAGTAATGGAAGTTGTAGAGGGAGATGAGAATAAATTATGAGGAGCTGCACAGCAGGAAGGATCAGCCAGAATTCATTTGCAAATAACTCTGTATTATTTTTGCTAAAGATGCAGAATTTCTTGACAGAGCTCACACTTAGTGCTTGGATGCCAGGTAGATTCCAGAGAAAATGCTTTCAGCCTTCTCCCTTCCCTGGGATTAGTTTTGTTGTTAGATTTTATGAGTCTTCAGGTGAGTGCTGCAATAGTCCTCAGCGAGGAGTACTGCTTTGTTACCAAACAAATGCAGCTTTACTCCTGCTTTTCTGCACCAGCATCTCTCTGCCTGAGTGAGGTGTCTCCACGTAAGAGGTATGAATAGAAGGCAGGTGTTACATGTACAGAAAAAAGGTTAGAAATGGAAGCAAAACAGACTCTAGAAATTGTTCACTGCCTTGGGGCAAAGCCTTTTGAAGTCATTATGAGTTTACTCATTTCTGTACGCCCATTACTGCTTTTACAGTGTCATGGACTGAATCACATCAGGGTCTGGTTATGTTAGTTACATAAATGAACAGCAAAGTATCAAGAAACAGGGGAAAATAGCCAGTTTTTCTCCTTTTTTTCCCACCTGGAATGAAATCCTGTCCTTTGGATTCTAAATGCTTGGCTGTCCTTGCTTACCTTCAGCTGTGTAGAAGCTATGCACAGAGCAGATGACCAGCTGGACCACAGTCTAGTGATGATTTGCAACTTCCAGGTCAGTTCTGAAACAGGCTCCTTCATTTCCTCTCAAGTTGTGTTTGAATCCACCTCTCCTTTTCAAACTGAAGTTAGGTGGGTTGGAGGTTTTTTGCTTGTTTCTACATGTCTACTTGCTTTCTTTGTATCCAGTGAAGGATGCCATCCATGAAGGATGCTGTGCAAAAAAATACAATCCTGGCAAGTATTGCTCTTAAGTTGTATTTATCATCATCATTTTCAAGCTTTGGAGGGAGGAGTTGTTACTGTCTTCCCACAGCTCCATTGCTGTTCAGAGATCCCTTACATTAGGAAGGATTTTTTGTTTTCTTTTGTCATATGAACAAGGAATTTACTAGTTCTGTATTAGTGCTGTGCTTCAGCACATCTCCCTTGTCTCCCTATTATAGCCAGGCTTTTCCTTCCCATACAGAGTAGCAGATCAGAGTGAGACTATGGGGCCCCAGGGACTTACGATGTGTAGTATTTCTCCCTGTTACTGCATTATTTTTGCAAGTTCTGAGATTATTTGCTCCATAAAGAATAGCAAGCTGCCTAATGCTCTTGGTCTCTCAGCTCCCCTAAATGGCAAAATAAAAGGTAGTTGTTACTGTTGATTCAATCCTGTATGGCTACCCAAAGAAAAAATGTACTGTTTATTATCTATAGATTCATGATAAATACCAATGGACCAGGTTCTGTGGTGCAGTCTCTTAGACAGCACCTGTTACAAGGGAGGAAGGAATTTCCTTCATCCACTACAGATTTCTAAATCCAGAATAAAGGTATTTGCAGCTCTCTCACTGAACAGTGTCTCCATGTGAAGAGAAATGGAATTTCTCTTCATTTTCATTCTCTTAATTTTTTTACCTTCCAGGCTCTGTTGCTGTAAAAGTTATTGCTTGTTTGTTTTAAAGTACAGGATCATGGAAAATTTCTGACTGATTTCTACAGAACATTCTGATTGAGATGTTGCTTGTACTTACATATCTGCATTAATTATCTCACCCCTGGAAAAAATAGTGTCTCTTCTAACATGATCCAAAGGAAACAGGGAAAAATAGGACCCCAAAATGTTCTTGTTTCAGATTTTTGTTTGTAGATTTTAATTCACTGGCACTGTTCTACTTGCCTGATTCCAGAACCTAATACTAATTTGTTCTCATTACTGGCTTTGGTTATATTGAAGAGATATGTGGATATGTGACAGGCATTCTCCTGATGGAAGGTGGTTCTTGGGTACATTTATTTTTTCATTCATGGGATGCTCATTCCTTCTATGCTCCACTATTTAAGAGTTACCTCATGTCAAGGTTACCATGAACATTGGGTCCATATGCAAATCATGTGTCCCTTCTGACATAAACCACACAGACAGTTTGCCAAGAGCAAATCCCATGAGAAGGACATTGGATCAAGTCCAATGTTCTGTTTTCCTTGTGGATAACTAAAGCTCCAGCTATTCTTTGCGGAGAGGTTGCTTTACCCAACAAAAATTTAGTGAAGAGAATAATTTTGGTGCCTTGTAATTTTACTTTAATGTTCCCAGGGCTGGCACTAGAATTTTTCCTCTCCTGGAAAAACAAAACAAAACAAAACTAAAAATGAGAAAAATGGACTATTTCTGTCAAGTGACAAAAAATAAGTCGAATACGTCTCTGCAGCATTCCCATCAAGCAAAATGGAGTTTAGTTTGTTCATGACTTTCTCAGAAAGGGAAAAAGGTTGTCTTCTGCCACATGATTCCACACTTTGGAAACCTGAAAGAGGTAAATTTAGGGGAGGGAAGTGTTAATTAAATAGGATTAAGGAGGAATTAAACCAATTCTGTCCTTGCCTCCTTCATTTATCTGCTTCATTTATCTGTTTTTGGGAAGAATAAGAAGTATAAGCTGAAGCAAATTTGGACTGGTTTGGATACATCAGCACCTGAAACAAAGGAAAATGGCTTGTGATTTAATATGTGTGACTGTAGACCATCTTTTTTTTCTTGCACCTCTGTTACTACAGAGTTTAGCATCTTGCAGAGGTAGTTTTGAGACCAGGAAGGCAGAAAAACTATCTTTAAAAGCCAGCCAATTTTTGTTAGTTGTTCAGATACAGTACCAGCTATCAGTTGTGTGGGCAAAACCGTTTTGGTTTTATTTGAGGCTGAAAGACATGCACCAACTTTTGTGTTTCTGTGATGACACAACTCCGTGTGTACAAAGCACTGGCTTACCTGCATCAGCCTTACAATTTTCCAGATGGGAGCGTCACACCATTTTACAGCCATAAACACCAACGAAAGTAGCCAGATGTTTCTTTTTCTAAATTTCAGTTCTAGACAGAGCTGAAAGGAGAGTGAAAAGGCCATTTCCAGTGGCATATTTCAATGTGATATACAGTCATGAGGAAGCAGGTCAATTATGACAGCTCCTGAAGTACTAACAAGTGAGACAGATTGATTGCGTTGCTCTTTAAAGTCCAGCAAGACTTTTTATCATATTTAAGGAAGGGATGTTATCAAAGCTGTAATTGCATTGAACTGATACACATTTTTTTTCTCAGGCATGCTGAGTGGAAGCTTCAAGAGTAAGCATAGACATATGATCTATTTTCCTTTCCACACTGAGTAACAAAAGTAAATCATTATCCCAGAGACTAGCAACATCCATTGCACAAACAAAACAACCAACTTGGCATTATATCTAAAATTTTCAAAAGCAGCTAGACACAGTGTGGCCTCTTTCTGATATTTACAGCAACCTCTAATGAAAGAAATAGAAGAGCAACAACCTCTCTCAGTCACCCTAAGCTTGGCACCTTAAATGGCTAGTGACTGGGCAAACCAAAGGGAAAGTCACAGCAAATTCCATCTCTACAGTTGATTTGCCTTGGACCTTCATGATTGCCTTGGAGGCTGAAAAAGTACTGATTTAGGGCAAATGTCCTGTAAAATGGTGTGGCAGTCCCCCCTGCCAAATTGTAAGGTTGGTACAGCTAAGCCAGTGCTTTGTACTTATGGAGTTGTGTCATCACAGAAACACAAAAGTTGGTGCATGTCTTTCAGCCTCAAATAAAACCAAAATGATTTTGCCCACACAACTGATATGTTGAACAGGACTGGACCCAGCACTTACTGCTGGAGAACACCCCTTGTTACTGACCTCCAACTAGACTCTGTGCCACTAATCACAGCCCTCAGAGCTCTATCTTTGAGGCAGTTTCCAATCCACCCCCCTGTACACTCATCTAACCCACACTTCCTAAGCTTGCCTGTGAGGATGCCGTGGGAGAAGGTGTCCAGGTAGACAGCATCCCCTGCCCTGCCCTCACCTAGCCAGACTCTGCTCCAAGACTGAGGGCAGGTCTGGCTCATGTGATTCAGGGCTTTGAATCTGCAGCTGAAGGCCAGACACTTGTTTGCCAAACCCATTTGCTCATTTGAAGAACTCCAAGATGCCTCTGAGGGCAGGTGGGGAGGAGCAGAGAAAACTCTCCAGCAATGCACCAGGGTAAACAAGGAGTTTCCATCTTCAGCATTAGTGAGGTGAAGGCATCAGAATGGATGCTTGCACACCTGTCAACATACAGAAAACAAATTAATCTTGCATCTCCTTCCTATGCTTTACTGTCCCTCCTTTATTACCATTACCTGAATGCAAGAGAACATCAGATGACAGGGGAATCTCGCACTGAAACATCTGAATATTGATGGGAAACATCTTTTTTTTCTAAAAGATCCTGGTTTTTTAGTCAGTGGATTTTGACATGAAAAGAAACTTTGTAGTTCTTCTGCTTTCAGAGTGCATAGTACCGTCCTGCCAGAAAACTGCTTCTGTAACAAATGCCTGCCAACCTGAAAGGTCCTGTCAGCCCGACCTGCAGGGAGAACCTGTCCTCTTTCAGGAAGCCAGAGCCCAGTTAATCAGTGCAGGCTTCTTGACATCCCAGTTACCCTGGAAAGAATAAGTACTTGCTGGCTGCTAGGCAGCTAATGAAAACTGAGTACCAAGGAAAGGCTACTAGGTTCAAATCTGTAGGTGACATGGCAAGGGAGTGGAGGGGAAAAGCACTTGTAGGTGGTTGCTGGATGCACGCAGCTTGTGATTTTTTTAGGAAAAGTTGAAGGCAGCAGAGAGGCCCTGGTTTCACTGAAGAAAATAAGGGTAAGAGAAATGCCTTATTAAATGTATAATTAGGTTCAGCCATATCTACCCACAAAAGAATTCCAGGCTTGAGATGGGCCATTAAGGATTGCTTTGTGTTCCTGTGCATAAAGGGTGCTGTGTGTAGGCCCCAGCTGCCAAAGATGCTGCTGCATGTGCAGCGTTGTGTTGAATGCAGAGGGACTGGTCTACCTTGATGCAGACCATGAAAGGTTTTCTCAGCTGCATCAGGAAATACAGTGAGTTTATTCTTTGCTTTGAAACAGCTTCTGTGCTGAAACTGGGAAGCACAGAAGAATAATCATCCCTTTTCCAGTCCAGCTTTGCTTTTAGTAGTGTTTATCTCCAAAAAAAAACCAACAACAAACCAAAACCAAAAAAACCCCAGAAGAGCTGGTGTGTACGAACAACCCGTTTAAAGGACTGTGTGACTGAAACCAGATCTTGTTCTTGCCTTTCTATCCATTATAGTCAAATAATATAAATTTGCTTTCATTCTTTCACAGTAACACCTAATACCTGATAGAGGTATGCTCTTGGCTTATGCCATCTTTTTTTGTCCAGAAAGTACAATTATATAGAAGAGATTGATTATTTAAGTTTAAACATATATGCTTAAAAAAAATAGTTAAAACCTTTTTCAAGTTATATTTGCATTGCAAATGAAGTTTAATGCTAAGCTCTAAAATTCTAGCTCACAAGATCGTATCCTGCATCAGCTGCTTTGTGAGGCTACAACCTGCATATGGTCCCCAATCTGCCATGCCTATTGCACCCCATAGCCACTAATCTGTTCTTTAGGCTTTTTTCCTTTCCATTTAGTACCCACTAGGTGTAGCAGGCAGGGCTAGCAGGATGCAGCTGGTCAGTCTCAGCATCCTTGGTCCAAAGAGGCCACTTCACACTGATGCCCTTTCCCTCCTGTCAGGGTCTTGTCAGAGCTGCTTGGACCTCTGATGTTCCTCAGGCTGGGTGATACTCTTAGGGCTCTTGCCCCTTTTAGCCTAAGCTCCATGTGTGGATTTCAGGATTCCCATAGAAATGCAGATACTTCTTTCTGCATTCTTCTTCCAGTTGCTTTGTGTCGGGGATGAAACGTAGGTGACAACCATATTTGACAAGCAAGCAGTGGTCATCTATTTACAGTACCTGTAAGCTCTTAAAAGACAAATGGCCTCTCTTCAGCAAGAAGTCATCAGCTTAGGAGCAATCTATTTATTGCATAGACTAGGCATAAACAAGGGAAAAAAAACCCCCAAACCTCTCTTAGGTCTTAATTTTTTCCTATTACGTTTGTTTACCCAAGGCAGAAAAATGTGTTCTGTTAAAGTAAGTGGTATTTGCAGGACTCCCAGGAGTGAGTCTCCATTTGATGTATTTTTCAGCAGCACTTTATAGGCAGTGTCTAAGTGCTGCACTACTGAGTCACTGTGCTAGAACATGTTCTAGTCCATATTCTTCTTTACTGTGTCAGGGAATAGAAACTCCACAGGTCATAAACCCATAATTTAATACTTTCAGACAGGTGATATCAGACAGCTACTATGTAGGAGACATTTTGCAAAATCTTGCTCATCTATCCTCATTCATCTATCTGGTTCTTGACCTGGAAACTTTTGTCGCATCTTGTGCATGGGACGATTTGATTTTTAATTGAACTTTCAGCTTCTTTGGAAGCAAAAGGTTCTCTGAAATAGGAGTTTTGCAGAGGGAATCTATTAAATGGACTGCATGTGTCTGTAGTCTTGTGGTGAGACAGTAGATACACAGGACAGACTGACCTGTTTTGACTACATCATCTTCCTCTACTGTCTCAAAGTGAATTGAGAATTTTAAAGTTTTTGTGTCAGCCCCTCCTCAGTGCTGGAGCCATTTCAAGGTAACAGTGAGGCCATGCAGGTCATGCTGTCTGCTGAAGGCAGGCATTTTTCTTGTTTGGGTTTCTTTGGTTAGTTATGCAGTATTCTGCTGGCAGCAGGCCTGGACACAGAGAAGTTGGCCACAGCTGTCAGCAATGACCTTTAGTGAGGAATTTGGAGAGAAGAGTGGAGCTGCAGTCAGTGCTTGTGCCACCTGAACTGCGTTCTTCATACAGATGGGCCTTAGGACTGATACAACTGTCCATTGACTGCAGCCTGGTTTCCTCAGGAAACAACTATTTGTGCTGTGCAGTCTCTGCTGGCTTCTGGATTGTCAGATACAATATGCTGCATGATGTCCTGAGAAGGTTGATTCCTGGTTATCTGAAGGAGACTGATAGTGTTCCTGAGGTATCTGGGCTATTAGACTCTTCAGTCACAAGAGAGCTGCCAGAGAAGACATGTATTTCCCCCTTATTTATTGATTTTCTGTTCATATTTTGAGTCTATATTTGTTTTCTTGAATCCTTAAAAATAGGCATTGCCTGTATGCATACATTTGCATCCTAATGCTCTGAACAACAGGTACTTGCAGACACTGCCTTCTGTGAAAAGCTAGTCCTCAAAAATGTATTCTGTAACTGCTTAATATTCACCAGCATTTAATAGGAACATCCTGTTATCCACCACAAGCGAGGAACTTAGAAAACAGAACTACATAGAGAGCAGGGACTGTCCCAGTATTGACCTTCTGCAAACCCATTTCTTCTTGCTAACTGCCCTGAATTCTTTTTTCCTATAGCAGTGCAACATGACCATCTTACTTGCCATCTGCATTCTTGCAAATAGGAAAGATTATCAGGATATTTTTAATTAGCTGTTAATAAACCCCTCTCTCTGACTTTTTGCAGGCTCCTTTGGAAAGTTAAGCCTCCCATAAAACTCTCTAGCAGTGACGTGGAAATTTAATTATGTTTTTGCTCTAGGGGTTACAGAAAAAAAATACTTTGAGGGAGGGAGAAGGGAAAGGAAAGCTCAAGTTTTGAAATCAGTCTCCTGCAGTGAGGAAGGCCAGTTAGAGTTGTCAATGAATAAAACAATTTTAATGAGAAAATTTTCTAAGTAAAGGAAAAGAAAAATTGTAACTACCATCTAAGCCTCTCAGTTTAGCAGTGAGGGTGAACCAAAACCCAGAGGAGAGAATTGCTCTCTGTTACCCCCTCCAACCTCCCAAGGGAAGATGAGAGGGGAGTAAGGAAGGGAGAATTAAAGGTTGGAAAATAAAACCTGAGTAGGTTTACTGGAAGGGGCAATAGCACATGGGCTAAGGAGAATATATATACAACCCCCCATCTCAGTGATGGCAGAGATGGATGTCTGAGAGTTCCTTGTGGCAGGGGAAGAAGGGAGCAGGAAGGAGATCAGTTCTGGTCCTTCTGAGTTTTATAGAGTATTGCAGGAACTGGGAGGGAATACTGACCCCTCTGTTCTGCTCCTAAAGACTCCTTTCTGGGTCCTCGTATGGCTACTATAAAATTAGCCTGGGCTGCTCAAACCATAACACCAAGGAGGCTCTTGAGGCCAGCAGAAGCAAAACTTCTGGTTCACTACCACAGCCCAGGCACAGTTGCACTGCTGTCAAATAACTGAGGCAAAATAACATTACCATTCACCCCCTGTGTTAATGCTAAGTCTGAACATATATAACTGCCCACACTGGATGACTGTGACAGGGTTTTTTGAGATGGCTGTGCACAGTCAGGACATCACCCTCATCTCTATCCAAACCCATGAAAATCCCTCACCACAGAGTAGTCACACGGAGGAGCTGCTGCTATTACTTTCAGAAGGTAGGATAAGCATCAGGGCTTTTATCTGATAGCCTTAAGACTCAGTGTTGGCCCTTTGCACCCCTTCTATGCCATTCAGTTAGTGTCTTTTAAAAGTTTTAAGCTTACCTTATGTATTTACCTGCATCCACACATCATAATCAATACCTTCTCTTTAAAATTAGTTTGATGAGTGAGAGTTCTGGAGAGAATTTCCAGTGGGAACATTGGGAAAGTGTAGATTAATTTGAAGTAAATATTTGAGGTCTGGTACCAGAAGGTACCATAGTTTCATAAGGCACTAGTTTCATAAAAACCACTTCAGCATTTTTGCTTTTATGTGTGTAAAAATCAGAAATAAATTATTCTTCCTTGTGATTATAAAGAAATCCGTCTGGGATCCTTTTCTTTTTTTCAGTGGCAGCTTTTGGACTGTTAACACTGTTGGGGTGAAAAAGTTGAATCAGGCTACACAAGACCAAACTCATCCTACATTTCAGTCCCCTGGGTCATACTGAGCTCTTCTCTGTATTTATCCTTCTGATGCTCAGTGTATCATGCTGTGCAAAGGAGGCTGCTCTAATTGTGTTTGCTTGCTTCACAGACGTGTGCAAACAAAGATTTTGTCATACTTTTTACACTAGATATTTTAACAAAGCACTCTCTCAACTTACAGGTTTTTCTTCCCTGGCAAGCTGTTCATCTAACAAATAACGGTGTTGCTCTTTTATTTTAGCACCTTCTAATAAGCCACAAGTAAATTACTGTCTGACCTACTTACTGGGGTTGCCTAAATAATCCTCAATATGGCAGTATAAAATCATGCCTTAAAATACAGGGCATAAAAGTTGCAAGTTAAAAGAAAAAATATTGAATGTTAATGAAAACACAATTGGGTAACCTAATAGCCTGAGGCATATTACGTTTCATATCTAAGATATTTTCCCACACACGTTTTTTATTTTTTTATTTTCCCCCTTTGACTTAGGCGTTTTCTTGTCCCTTCTTGTAGAGGAACAAATTCCTGAATCTCTAGTTGAACTGGTCAAATGATTAATGATCTGGAGCTAAAATAAGAATTTTACAAAATGGGTAGATGTGCTTTCTATCTTTAATTGGTAGTATGTTTTAAAGGAAGGTGAAATGCATGCTTGCACTATAAAATTTCTTGTTTTCTGCATCTCTGTGAAATCACTGCTGATAGCCTTATTTAAAGAAGAAAAGTGTTTCAAGACTAGGGAGAAAAAGATAAGAGACTATGTTTATTTTTTAAAGGGAGTGGAAATGGTACAGTGCCAACAA
Organism: Florisuga fusca; assembly: GCA_038090715.1. Lineage (NCBI taxonomy): Eukaryota > Metazoa > Chordata > Aves > Apodiformes > Trochilidae > Florisuga > Florisuga fusca. The sequence continues at coordinate 2,452,607 of JAAWXA010000055.1, forward strand.
CCTGTGCAATTATCTTCCGGACTGAGCAAATCGATTTAGCAAATTTTACCTCATGAGTATTTTGTGTTACAGATTCTTGTCCACATAGATTGACTGAATCTGAATTTCTCTAGATCAGGAATTACACAAGTCTATATTAATAGTTTTCTGTTTCAGATAATTTCTTTCTGTAATAAGTAAGATACAGGAGAGAGATGCTCTCCTGTCAGAATTATCTGATTTTTCTTTCTAGTTGCTACCTTTTTCTTATTATTTTAACTTGAGCGCCTGTACTGTAAAACATTAATATGCAGTGCACACTACTGCTTACCTACCTGATAAATAATTACCAGCTAACTAATTTTCATATCACAGAGCTGCAGCAAGGTATGTCTTGATGAGGAGGAATCTACTTTTCATTATTTCCACGTAGGCATGGCAAACTCCCATGGTCTCTAACTGAGACTTTCAAGGTGATTGTATTCTTTATGAACTACACTGCTTTGTAACACAGTTTGACCTCAAGTTTCTGAGCATGGCTGAATTTCACAGATGCTAAATACATGTCCTGATCATCACTGTGAAAATGTCATTTCCTTCTATATCCACTAGTAATTCAACTTCTAATTTCCACTTAGTTGCTTAAGCAGCCTCCTAGGATTTGGTCCTCAGTATCTATGCCATTGAAAAGTTCCAGAGAATGTGTGGTTACTGGTAAACTAAACAACATATCAGCTTCAGCTCTGTAGAGGCCTTTGCTCATTCCTACAATCTCAGCTTAAACAAGGACCATTTATTACACAGCTAGGAATTCTCCCTACCTTAGATTGTTGGATTTCTGGACCAACAGGAACAAGTGCCAGTTATTGCTTAAAAAAAAAAAAAATCAATATCTGATCCAACACACTTTACTCTGCCAGAGGAAGGGCTCTATGGAATGAGAAAGACCTAGACATGAAACTGAGAGAAAATATGGAAGTTACTTGGAGTGGTTAGAAAAATATCTCAAAACTGCTCTAGCAACTTTCAACAAAGAACTGGCAGCATCTGGATTAAACTGAAGTGCCTGGACACTTCAGTGGCTGTGCAAAAGACTAAAAATAACCTATTGATGGCACTGTGAACTCTTAGCTTCTGACTCTAACCAGGAGTCCCATTTGCATTCGAACAAGACAATGACATAAAAGGAGGAGGTAAAGAAGAATTTGGCTATGCGACAGAGGCTTGAGAAACCTCTGGTGGTAGTTGCAGAATGAAAAGAGATGAATTATGGAGCCAGGTTTTTCTCACAGGATGTCTTTACAGAAGAATTAGAATTCAGTTTCCCGTCCTTAATTTTAGGACCTCTCTCATGTTGTCTAGAAGACTGTTGAATTATTTCATGGAGGAAGTGATGGAGGCTTTTTTATGAGTCATGTAAGACTGGACTGATAAAGCAATAGGAAATGTCACAGAAGCAATTGGGTGTTTGCCCTATATGGGGAAGAACTCAGTGGATTCCTCAATCTTTGTTTTGGCAGTGGAGACTGAGAGAAGAGGAAAGGAGAAAGAAGTAAAATGCATACTATGCCAGTCAGCTGCATTTCTCCATGTCCTCAGGATTACAAGTGTTTAGTTAGCACTCCTGACACAGGCTGACTGTGACACCTACCTCCTTCTTCAGCACTACAACAGGGCTGTTAAATGTGAATGCCTAAACTATGCAAAAATTGCAGAGACAATTTAAATCCAAACCTCTTTTTCTTCAACAAACACTTTTTGCCTGCTTTTCCCAAACAATTTATTCTGCAGTAATGATCACAGGAAGACCTTGTCTGGATGTCCTTGTAGTAAAGACTCTGAAGTCTGTTAAGTTTTTGGCATTCTTACTCATGGTGCGAAATTCCTTCGAGCTACTTAAACTAACTGCAGAATAAAAGCTGTAAATTAGCTTGTATGAGTCTTTATGCTGCTTGTGCTTTACAACTTTCAGGATGTGAGCTAGTTATTTGATAGTCCATGCTATGATGACATTGGAAGACCGCAACACTTCAGTCTTCATTTTGCTGTGAGGTTTTTTCTTATGGCATGGCTGGTTTGTGCTGGGTTGTTCCCAGCTTTTCTGCAGTCCATGGCAAATGCCTGTTACTGGTTTTAGCACCATGATGTTCTGGAAAGAGGCAGCAGAAATCTTTCTTTGGTTCTAGGCTGGCCAAGTTAGTTAGGAGGGCTTTAAACTGAATTTAGCAGGAGGTGGGGTCCAACATGGCAACATATGTGCCATTGCACCCAATGGGCAAAGAGATGAGATCAACCACAATGGTAACAGATGCTCCTTAACCAAGTTTCTGTAGTGTGTGTATAACAACACAAGAAGCATGGGGAATAAACAAGATGAACTAGAAATCTGGGTGTGGTCACAGAGCTGTTAGAGTTTAGTGTTTTTAGGGAAAGAAGCAGAGTAATAATTATAATTTATACACTGGACGTTAAGAGGGCTAACTTTGTCCTCTTTAAATATCTACTTGGAAGTGGCCCATGGGCTAGGGCTTTATAAGGTAGGGGGAGCCAAGTGAGTTGGTCAGTATTCAAACACTACTTCCTCCAAGTTCAAGACAAATGCCTTCTCTTGGGGGAAAAAAAATTAATCAAAACCCCCCCAAAAAACAGGAAACCAACCAGGAAATCCCGTATGGCTAAACTCAGATGGAAGAGGAAAATTTAAAATACATGGAAAAAGGGTTTAGTTGGCTGGGAGGATTATAGAAATGATGCCAGGTTATGTAAAAACTTGATAAGAAAGGCCAAGGCTCTCTTGGGAATTAGTCAGGCCAGGGAGGTGAAAGAAAAAAAGAAGAGCTTCTTCAAATACATCAATGAGAAAAGGAAGAGGAGGGAAGAAGTGGGTCCATTGATAAATGAGGTGGGTGACAGAAGATTCAGAAATGGCAGAATTGCTGAATGTTTTCTTTGAATGTTTTCTTTCTAAATGTTTTGGTCTTTACTCCTAAGACCATCCCTCAGGAATCCCTGTCACTGGAAGAAAGGGAGACAAACTGAAGGGAGGAAGACACTCCACTCGTCAGTGAGGATTGGGTTAGAGATCCCTTGGATAACCTAAAAACACACAAATCTTCCATGGGCCCTGATGGGGCACAGCCCTGTGTGCAGAGAGCCCTGGCTGGTGTTGTGCTGAGCTGCTCTCCATTGTTTCTGAAAAATCATGGAGGATGGGAGAAGTGCCCAAGGGCTGGAAGAAAGCCAGTGCCACTCCAGGCTTCAAAAAGGCAAAAAGGAATCCTCAGGCAACTACAGACCAGCAGCCTCACCTCCACCTCTGGAAGGTGATGGAGCAACTCATTCTGGAGGCCATCTCTAACCACTTGCAAGAAAAGAAGGTTATCAGGAATAGCCAACAGGGATTTATTAAGGGGAAATCTTGCTTGACTAACCTGATACCCTTCCACAAAGGCAGGACCAAATGGGCAGGTCGAGGGAGAGCAATGGATGTCATATACCTTCACTTCAGTAAAGCTTCTGACAGGGTCTCCCATAACACCCTCATAGGAAAATTCAAGAAATATGTGATAGGATAAATGACTGGTCTGTGAGGTGGGTGGATAACTGGCTCAACAATGGAGTTCAGAGGGTTTTGATCAGCAGCACAGAGTCAATTTGGAGGCCTGTGGCCAGTGGTGTTCCCCAGGGATCAGTACTGTGTTCACTTCTGTTCAATATCTTGATCAAGGACCTGGATGAGTGGATGGAGTGTACCCTCAGCAAGTTCCCTGGTGACACAGGGCTGGGAGGGGTGGCTGACACACCAGGAGGCTGTGCTGCTCTCCAAGGAGATCTGGACAGGCTGGAGAGTTGGGCAGAGGTGAACCTCATGAAGTTCAGTAAGGACAAGTTTAGAGTCCTGCACCTGAGGAGGAATAACACCAACCACCAGTGCAGATAACTGGACATCCTGCTGGAAAGCAGCTCCCTGGAGAAAGACCTTGGAGTCTCATGGATAGTCAATTCTCCAGGGCTCAACAATGTGCCCTTAGGGACAAGAGGGACAGTGGTGTCCTGGGGTGCATTAAGAAATGTGTGTCCATCAGAACTAGGGAAGCTCTCCTCCCACTCTACTCTGCCCTGGGGAGACCACACCTGGAATACTGGATCCAGTTTGGATCTCCCAGATCAAGGGAGACAGGGATCTACTAGAGAGAGTCCAAGGGAGAGCTACAGGGATGATGAAGGGATTTGAGCATCTCTCCTATGAAGAAAGGCTGAGAGAACTGGGGGCTTAAGAAAAGGGGGATGAGAGGGGATCTTATGAATGTCTACAAATATCTGAGGGGTGGGTGTCAAGAGAAACGGGTCAGTCTCTTTTCAGTGGTGCCAGTAATAGGAAAAGGAAGAATGGGTTTAAGCTAGAACATAGGAAGTTCCACCTCAATGTGAGAAGAAACTTATTTACTGTGAGGGTGAGGGAGCCCTGGCCCAGGCTGCCCAGAGAGGCTCTGGAGTCTCCTCTTCTGGGGACTTTCCAAACCCTCTGGATGTGTTCTGTGTGACTGCCCTGGGGGATCCTGCTGGGGCAGGGGGGTTGGACTGGATGATCTCTAGAGGTCCCTTCCAACCCCAAACATTCTCTGATTCTATGATTCTATGATACATTGCATCTCTTTTATGCAGTAGGGTGTCTGTAAATTTAAGGCACAACAAATGAGAAGTGTTTCTTCAATGTGGGAAGAAGGGTTGAAGGAAAAGATGGAGAAGATTTTCTCAGCAGTATCAGCAACAGGGTTTCTCACATTTGCATGGTTTACTGAAACAGACTCCTTCTTAATTTCCATGCCAGAGGTCAGCAGATAGAAGATCATGTCTCTTAGTGGGAAAACCTGCTCTGAGACACTCCTTCCAAGTGGTTTGAAAGGGTGTGGTTGTATGTGCAAGTCCCAGCAGATGCAAGTTGTACTTTACTTGAGTGAGCACCATCTTGAAGCCTTCAGGGTACCATCCTCTGCCAGGGTTTGATGCAGCTGCATGCAGAAGTGCAACAAGTCAGGCAGCAGACAGGATGCAGTGTGAAAACAGCATCATTTAATCTGAAAAGACAGCATGTGATACAAAAGGTCAGGAGCTGTAAGGGCCAGAAGATATTTATTTTTAGCCAGAGTGCAGATGTCAACTTGGATTGCGGATGCTCCAGCAAGATTATGGAGGCAGGATAGAAAAGGTGTTGCTTTCTCACAATGCCTACTTGCAAATTTTACTGTTTTCCTCTAGCATCTTTCTCTTTCCCTTATGTTACACTGAGACCTCTGTGATTTTCGTATGGAAAAAAAGAAAACATGCAATCCTAGCCCCATGTCACTTGTCTTATGGAGAGGCAGGATTGACTGGAAAATGGGCGTTAAATATTTTTACTATGTCACTTGCAATTTATTCCAGGAATCACCAGCACATTTTGAAACCCAAAGCTGGATGTCCAGTGTTCAAGATTCATACCATACATAAACTGCACCTTGTTCATTCAGATTACGTTCAGTGATAGGCATAAGATGGCAGACAAAAACATTCTATAAAAACATTGTCAGGAATGCATGATTTACAGCCCTGCATAAAGCCTGGTCTCACTAGAATATAAATATGACTTGCACAGAGTTAAGAATTGCTATATTTTAAATAAATAGAGGTAAGTGGGAAAAGCTCAAGGGCTGCCCTCCCTCTGTTTCAGACCCCCTACTCTCCCAACTCAATAGGGATAGTAAGCTCTATTCTGAGCTTACTAATTAATACATATTCATACTGCTTATTGCATGAGGCAACACCCTGGCTATTAAAATCTCCTACTTGCTGATGGGTTTGGCATCATTGCTGTGACTATTCAGCAAAAAATACACCATTTTTACTTTCCTTTTATTTTGATCTTTTGAAAGCTGTTTTAGCATGTTCAAGGTGCTTTTGGTATCATGGCTTGGCTGATCTCTGTACATTATTACTGTTAGGGTAAATCCTGGAGGAGAACCTGGGGTTTATGTGCCATAGTCAAAACACAGTGTATCTACATATTAACTTTTTATCTGTTGTGTTTTGTTCTTGCAAGACACAATACAAAGAATGACAGAAGAAAGTGAGATAGAGAAGTGAGTTTTCTTAATGACCCAGAGACACGGACCAAGATCATCAAGGGTTGGACTTGATGATCTCTGAGGTCCCTTCCAACCCAGACAGGTCTATGATTCTAAGAGTTCAGCTCTTAGACCCAGACTTTAGCAGCTTGGACTGAAAGGCCACCGAATGACAACAAATCACAGATCATCCTGCAAGTGTGTCCAAGCTGTGGATTTGAATTAGCTACCAGTTATGGTGTAGGAGATATATCTTCATTTAACCCATATTTGATGCTAAACTGAAGCAGTTTGCTCTCTCAGCCAATGACTCCCGCTCCAGTCAAGAAGGGGACATCAAAAGGAAAGAGGTTTCACAGTTAAAAGTAGAAATGGATTTAACAAAATTAACATAAACACAAATATAAAGTATATGAGCTTATACACAGCCTAGGCCTCAGGAGTAGCAGAGAGAGTCACAGAAGGAAGAGGAACCACAGGAAAAACAACTCTGCACCCTTGGCATCGCTCCCTTTTGTAATGAGCATGAGGTAAGTGGTGTGAGTTATGCCTGTTAGCCAGTCAAAAAATCACAAACAAACCAAACTCTTGCTGACTCATTTTCTGCCTATGCTTTATTTGTGAGTAAGCAAACTGAGGTGTGGGAAGTATTTACCCATCAACTGGAATATTGTTCCTGCAGGATGGCTCTTTGTTTTTTAACCTGGGAAGACTGTAGTAAATGAGTAAGAGGCAGTTCCTTCTTTATACATACACTGTTTGCATCAGTACGTGGATATTGGAATGGAAAGCAGCCATTCCCTGAGCATCCTGATTAATGACCTTTACAGCAAAGTGCTTAGAAAGATCAAGCAAGAAGAGTGGCCTTGGTGTGGGAAGCATGAGTGTGGGGTGAAGAGTGGTATTTAATTTGCACTTATATTTCTTCGACCACCTAGAAAGAGTTAAATGCCAGCATCTCTTGATTCTTTTTTACTTCCCAAGGTTGTGCTTTACCATGAGGTTGTCCTATCCTGTTTTGAAAGAAACAAGTTTAAAAGCAGGGTGACTGGGGTGGCCCCAAACCATGGCTGGGGATGGCACCATGCAGCATAGCCTGGCTTCAGCAGGACTGATGGGGCATCAGCAAGACAAACACAAATAATGAAAAGGGGAACCAACCCCAAAAATTAAGGGGATGGTGCAGCATCTTGAGAGAGCTGAGAGGAAAACTCCTCTGGTGCTTTTGAGCCTCTGCTGTGATATGCTCCATTGCAGAATCCCAGATGGTGAGCCCGGGACAAGCAGGTAGCAGCTCAGTCACACCATGATGTGCTACTGGCCAGCTTCAGGAGGGCAAGCAATATAATGGAGTTTTCTCTTCACTCTCAGGCACAGTTTTGCAGAGGGATGAGAACTGGAGGGAAGGAGTTAGTTTCTGTCCAGTCAGACCGTGCCTCCACCCCTCTGTTTTTCTCTCCAGCTCTTGTTGTTACTCAACCCATGGGAGCTGCTGATGGAGCCACTCCCTCTTTGCACATTGCCCATGTGCAAACACCACTTTCTCTGAAATTCAGATGCTTTACCTTAAAAAAAAAAGGGTTTTTTAACATATCCTCCGTACTCCATGATAGTGCCTCTGTTTAACCATATTGAGAGGACTCCAAAGCCAGCTTTTTTCTGGAAACATAATGGTCAGCTACCTTCTTCTGTCAACCCTTTGCTCACTACCTCTCACCCCAAGAGTAGGAATTTTTTTTAATAGCTCTGGTTGGGAAGGCACCACATAGGGAAACTCAGGTAAGGACATCTTGTCCAACAGGAACAAGGGAGCCAGTGGACATCCCCATCCAGTTTTCCACAGAAAAGAGGTCAAATAGCTTCAGCTCCAGCATTGCAGTGAACCCTCTCCTTTTTGAAAATTTTAGTACAAATTAATTTTGTAAATTAGAGCCTTTAATTTACCAGCATCTTTTGCAATTTAATTTTGGGTAAGATCAGTGGCTAGGATTTTTATTTAAGATGCCAAACACATTCCCAGGGCAGCCCCCTGCCTTTCAATCACAAATGTATGTCTCAAGCTCCAAAAAATAAAGCATGCTTACATTCAGGCTAATTTCTTCATATAATTTCAGGCTAATCTGGAGAGCTATTTTAGCTGGGAAAATAAAGGTTGCTAATCCAAAGTTAACATTTATTTGGAAAAGAAGAGAAAGGAGGAGGGGAGAAGAGGGGAGAGGAGAGGAGAAGAGAGAAGAACCTTAGAGGTTTGGCACAGGGTTTGAGGTTTGGCAAGGAAATATTTGTGAAGTCAAAGAGGTGGTTTTTGCCATCCCTGAAAAAATTCTGCCTAATTTGGTTGCTTTATAATACTCTGAAAGCTACAGTTCCTGTATGTGCAGTAGAACTTGCTAGAAGCCCTGCTCTGCTGCTGTGTGAACACTATGCCCACACTCAGCTGAATCCTGAAGTCATTCTGCAGGCTGGAGACTGAAAACACGAACACTGAGTTTTGAACAGCACTAATCTGGTTTGGAGTTCTGGGGTGAGAATTCCCAGGAGAAGTCCAGTGTTTCTTGCCTGTGATTTGACTAGCTCACCTTCTTGCTTATCCAGTGCAGGAGATCCCAGGCCCAGGGTCATGTGTTAGTGAGACCTGGAACGTGTCACTTGATGATAATGTCAGTGCTGGGTGATGGAGAGGGAAGTGGAAGGCTGTATTAGCCTGCAGGAAGATCTGTAGAGTTTCTCTGGCAACACTCAAACTCTTTTAGAGAGCATTTCAGCTGAGGGACCACATGTCTGTACATGCTCTTTTTCTTACCTATGGGGAACACCCCCCTCAATCCCTTTGCCTCCCTCTGTGTCCAGGACAGTTTGAAGGACTTTCCAATTGAACTGTTCTGTAGGAGATAGAGTAGGCATCAGTGTCTCTAGACTCTTGCAGGTGGGGGTAGGGCGTAAAATTTTGTAAAACAAATTGTATCTCAATGGAGATTCAGAATTTGCATCCTGTTCAGTGAATTTCTTCCACAGAAGAAGCATACTTTTGACTGTTGTCATCAGGAACTGTTTGTGACTGTAGATGTGTGATTTTTCAGCTCCTTTACCTTTACTGGGTACCATTTATAAATTAAGAGGCTCTTCCAAATCAGAGAGAAAACTTCCCCAGGAGCCAGCATGGAGACCATCAAGGACTAAGCACCATTGCAAGACTCTCCACAAGGAGCAAAGCTTGCTCCTTTACCCTGTCATAAAGTGCAGCACGTGCAGGAAGAAAATAAAAACACTTCTTCCATTCAAAAAAACCATCATAGAACCTTCTACAACAGATGAGAAAGCATCTGCATGATACAAAACACTCTACTGCAAATACTTCCTGAAAATAAAAAGAGGAAACATTTAGCACGTGGTGGACGTTAGTAATTTAATATAATGTAGTGCTGGAGGGACTCAGATACATCAGAAACCAAGTAAAGCTAAGAACTTAAGTAGAATTACATTATGTGTAAGATATAAAACAGGTTATACAATTTGGCACTCATCAAATGTTAGCAGTAATCCAGCATAGATGATAAGGAACTAAAAGTTATGGCTTCTCCCAAACCACAGAGACATACAGAAAATGTCAATAAAATCTTGTGCTTGGCTCACACTCTGTTACTGTAAACTGCTAAAGGATAGCCTAGAATTAGGACTAGGGTAATCTACATCTGGAATTCCAGGGTTTCCAGCATGACCAAGGACATGGATGGCAGCCTGCTCTATGCCACAAACATAACCAGACCTCCTCTCCACTTGGTGCTGTGTTGGTGATAAGGTCTGAGTCTTTATTTTAAGGTTTGAACTGGAAGACTTTTATTCTTTCAATAACCTCAAAGCATTCTCTGACCATTCCAAACTGTAATTAGAATTTCTTATGACATATAACTTGATTATAACATAGTCTTTTGTAGTTCAGTTCAGAGGTGTGTGCAAGATCAAATTCTTCCCAAGTACAAGCATTTGCAGTCTCACTTGGTCTGAGGAATATCTGCCATGCCTGCAGGGAAAATTACTGATCTGAATTTGGCCCACAGGCATAAACTAGCCTTCTGCTTCTCGTACATAGTATCAGAAATATTATAACATAGCCATGTTCTTAGAAGATTCCTAGACAATACAAGCTCCAGGATCCCACTTTTAACTGAACTATGAAGCCAAAGAACTGTTGACTGACACAGAGGGTCATGATTGTAACAGACTTTTGTAGAAAGCTTATTGACTGCATAATTTTATTTTCAATTAAAGAATCAATCTAATCTGGAAAACCTTTGTAGGAAAATAATATCTTCACTGACAAAATCAAAGCTTTGGCTAATATAATTTAATTTTTTGTGGTTAGTGATAATTTTCTCCATTCAACAGTGGGTTTAGTTTTCTTTATGTAAACCAGCCATGCTGACCTGTTGGTCTTCACAAGGAGCTTAACTCAAAATGTTCCAAAGCTTGAGCATCCTCTATAGAAGAAAAATAAAATAAACATTTTTCTTTAAGAGAGAAAACCCAGCATTTCATTGAGACTGCTCAAAGTCACATATCGTACCATATTGCAAAGCCTGATGGAAAAGGGTGTGTGACTCCCTTTCTTAGGTCCCTCAGGCAAAATATTCAACTAATATTATAATGTGTTCCTTATAAGAAGACAGGAGGCAAACTGATAATGTGAACACCCCTCACATGTCCATGACTCAAGATTAGGGATTTTACTAAAGCTGAGACTTCAGTGGGCTTTCAGGTTGAGCTGGGAAATAGCTGCTTTCTTCAGCACTCATTGAAATGCAGACCATCTCTGTAGTGGCCAGGAGTTTTAGAGTAGACTGTGGCCACTGGAAAGTGAGCTACCAACTGCCAGGCAGCATACACATCATCATGGGTGCTTGCCAATGCCCTTCCTAGAGAGAGGCAGACCATGGACCCTCACAATTGGAATAACAGCTCCTCCCAGGGCCAGGAGGCATGCTGGTAAGCTGAACTTGGGAGGTTTATATCTGACTGTGCCAACATCCAAGGTGCTTTGGAGCTTCAGCTCAGGTTCATGGGAGGTAGCATGAGCTCTCCCTCCATACAGCAGCAGTGATCCTTCCTGAGTTGTTGAGTTAGCATGGCAGTCCAAGGCAAGTTCAGATTTCTGGCTAAAAGAATTTTTAAGATTTTAAGGTTAAAAACTTAGCCTCAAAAAACCTTGAATTTGAAGCCATGGATTATCTCTGTCCCTTCACATCATTAGCAGAGAGATGAATTAAAAGGTCATTTTCCCTCACCCAGAACAAGTCTCTCAAGGAACAGGGGACAGCCTGAATCATAGTACTTGTTGGACACAGAGTGAATTTTCAGCAGGCAAGTGGGAACAAAGGTGAAAAACAGAATAGCATAGTTTGCCCCTTTTTGCTCTCCAGTGAGGGGAGTACACTAACAAGAGCGATTACCATGTGCTTTGGGCTCCATTTTACATCAATGATCTCCACCCGGAACATAAACCTTATTATTCTGCCTGTGTATCTTGTTGCCCCCCCTCCCTGTGCTGCTAGTGGTGGTGGCTGAGTCTTCCTTGGTTAATGAAGCCTTTACATTTTTGAAATTTTGTCTGCAAAACGAAATGACACCTAGAAGGACTATGGCAGATTTGGTTCTATAGGAGTCTCATTGCATTTTTATGATTTTCTTGCTAGGTGGGGAGAAGGATGGGTTTGTAGATGGAGAACTGAAACTATCAGAGCAGGTGAGGAAGCAGCAGGCAGAAGCCATCATCTGGAGTGGGACCAATCACATCCCAGAGCTAAACCTTCTCCACTGGGAAGGGTGCCATGAGATCTCCAATAGCCCCATACCATCCAGCTCTGCTCAGGTAAAAGATTACCTGCAGTATTGTTTAACGTGGTGGCATTTGGGTTGAAATCACATCATGGAGAGTGAAGTTCACAGAGAATTGAAACACAGGCTGAGCCCAAAAAATAGCCAGTTGCCACAAAACTCCTCTGGCCCCTCGGCAGCTGAGTTTTGCATAAACTAGCACTCCAGCTGACCCTCCTGAGGTTACAGGATGGTGTGTGATGAGATTGCAGACAGTGCTAGCACAGCTGCAGGCCAGGAACAAGTGTTCTGCAGGTCTGAGTTTTGTTGCCACTGGTTTGTGTTTTTCCATGATTGGTGTTTGGATGCTGATGTCCTAAAGGGGAGGCAGCTCTGCTTTGGCAGACCCATGCCTGCGTTACAGTGAAATCCCTGGAGCAGTGAAAATTTTCAGCCATGCAGAAATTTTTTGATGTTGGAAACTGTGTTCAGAATGGCAGCAGTTCTTCCTGAATCACTTAGACATGAGCCTGTGGGTGCTGACTTCAGGCAAAGGGCAGGCAGGGAACCAGATGAAGGCTTTTTTCATGGGATCACACACTACACTTATTTGATACAAAAAAAGGGTAGAGAAAAGGCCCAAAGCTAATTTTTTTCTTCTCTCTTATCTACAAGGGGCCCAAAATCTATGAATGTGTCACTGACTGAATGCAGATTTACTTCAATAAGATGAACTGCCCAAGCACAATATCACAAAGGCCAGTCCAGATAGTTAGTCTGAAAGGGTAGGAAGGCAGTCATTTAATAGGAACAGTTTCTTGCACTGTGAACATGTCAGCTCAGCGTTTCATTATCAAGTATTGCTGAAAAAGGTTATGCAGCAATCTGGAGCTACATGAGGAGAGCAGCATTAAGGTGGCATACACATTACAAACTTTCAAATGTTACTCCATTTCTGGAAATCCTGAATGTCACATTAATTTGGATTACTGGGCTTTAAATAATTCATTTGGCAGAGAATGAAAAAAAAAGTCTTAAGTTCTTTCAGATTCAGCTTAGAATTGAGATTTTGAGGTTTTGGGTCAAATTGTGGGTGAATCCAAGCAAAGCTTCCAAATATTTCAAAGCTTCCACCTGAATTCATGCCAGTCTGGTCAAGCCTTGTGCAAAGCCTTCTGAAAGGAGCAATGTTTCCATGAGTCGAGAGAAGATATGAATTTACACTGAAACCTAAAACTTAAAAGAGGTGCACATGTTTGATAAAATGCTGTGCAGAGATCCAGCTGTGGCATATGGGCAAGCTTCCAGAAATGTTCAGTGCAGTGAGTCTTTCAGCACACCAGGTTGCTGAATGTCAAATAAGAGAGCACAAGGACAGTGTGTGGTGACAGTCTACATCTAGCAAAGAGGAGATTTATAGATTTCATTTGTCACTGAAGTTTTACCTTGAAATCTGTTTTGCTCATCAAAACAGCAGTACAAAATATGAGACACCTGGAAAGAGAGGTCATATTGAAAGCTGTTACTGAGCTCGTGGAGCCTTGCGAATCTGGTGACACACTTTAGACATCTGGGAAAATGTCAAATGGAAATTAAAAGTTACTGGGACAATTAAATTCTACTCACCAGCACAGACCCAGGAGTGTGAGATAAAGCCAATGGGCTGTAGAAAGGTAGTAGTGGGTTTACAGCAGAGCATCTTGTGGAAAGTCTAGAAGTGCCAGAGGATCATGTATATTTGAAAAAAAAAAAAAGTCATTCACTAGGGAAAGGCTCAACGTGACAGCATGGAAGAAAGGGAAAACAGTCCAGAGAATTGTCCAGGTATGAGGTCATTTCTATCAGTAAGGGATACTAGAAAGTTTACTGACCAGGTGTTCACAAAGCACAGCTACTGTGGTGAGTCTGACACTGGGAAAGACCAGGATGAGCACACTAAATCAAATTCATAGCTGTATTGGTTAGTAAAAAGTTAACAGAACAAAATTTGGTAGAAGGCAGAAAAATGGAAAGCAGAAACCAATACCAGTGGTGTGGCAATCAGCACAAATAATGTAAGAAATATGTGGAGCTTATAACAGACACAGGCAGGTGTTAAACATTTCCATAATGCAGAAAAATATGCATAGGGGGTGAGGAAAGGGATTCCCCATGTGCTAAGGAGATGCTGTTTTTAGGATTGTGAAACGATGCAGCAGACTGAAAAAGATTTTTCATTTAAGTCACACAAATTGCCCATCAATAAAAACAGCAGTCAGTGTAAGGCTCATCTCAAAATGAAAACATGTGTGCAAAGAAATGCTATTTGGCAAAGCAATGCCCAAGCTGGCAGAGCACACGTGGACATTCAAATAGAAAGGGAAAATGTGAGAAAATTAACCTGTAATGGACAGTGGACTCCAGGGCACAAAAAAGGACTTGGAGATGTATAGCCAGAGTTTGGCTCAACATGGTGAAACTGTCTGCACTGCTTTGCATCTGCAATCAATCCCACTGAACACTTGCATGATGTTAGGGCTTTACCTTTGGAAAGCTTTATGTCATTATGGGCATGACAGTGTTAAGAGCTGTAGAAAAAGAGCTGAATTAAAGGTCCTCAAACTTGTGACTCTCGAGTCGCTGAATGACTTTTTGGCTATATCTTGATAGCTTGTGAACAACAGAGTAAAATAACATGCTTTCTGGTTTTCAGAGAAGCCAGGGTCTAAACCTTGCTTCACTACTACTGGAAATAGTTATTGAGATTTTTACATAAAAAGAATTGCAGAAGCAATAGTAGTGTGGCCATTAGATCTATAGCAGTACATATTTTGTGTTAATGAAGAGTTCAGAAAAAAACAGGGGACTTATGTAGTAAATGAGAGATCTAATAATGATGTATCATTAGCAAAGACTAAAAGACAAAAGACTTGGTAAGGTAAACGCAAGGGTTTTCCATTGCTGTGAAGATGAGTTTGGTGTAAGGAACTGATTGCACATCCTGAAATTTGGATGGTTGCGTCCCATCTCAGCTTTGATCAAAGTGCAATAAGCCTTCTCACCTCTGTGTCTTCCTCTGTCTGCTCTGTATATCCCTGTAGACCTCTGAGACAAAAGGATCATCCTTTGTGGCCAAAGCTTGGTGCTCTGTTCTATTAGCAGCTCCAGAGGTGGCTTGCTATTCTGTCTAAGGACAGGAGAAGCTGAGAAAGATTTGTGGTGCCAGAAACCACAATAGACACATGAAGAATTTTGTTTAGATCTTTGTTACTGCATAAAACTCTGGCCTGAGATACACATGGGTGGTGTTTCATGCATGCCTCTCCTGGGCTGGAAACCGTGTCTGGTTGAACTCCAACGTACTCCTCCTCCTTCTGAGGGCACTGCCACTGGAGGAGAGAACAGTTCTACAGACAGTGCACCTGCAGGGAGTACCCCCAAAATGGGACCCTGTGCTTGGCTTTGGCAGGTGTTTAGGGACTTCTTTGTGTGGACTTAGCAAACCTGAGTGTGTCATTTTCTTCTGCCAGGGCAGGTGGGCTTGATCTGTACTGTGTAAGGAAGATCAATTGCCTTCTAACCCCAGTTAGGGTTTCCTGCACCTTTGCCTGGAGCAGCTGGACCTGGTCTTGTTAAGGGAGGAGACAGTGGCCAGACAGATCAGGAATAGGGGAGGTTCTATGCACTTATGCACTTGAGCTGACAATCCTACTTCTCCTGCTTAATCATGCATGCTCTAGAAATTTTTCTGCCATTATCTATCTCATGCATCATCTAACAGGCAAGCAGACTTGACAGTAAATAAGACTAAGCAATAAATGAACCTGCACTGTGTGACTTCATAGGTCAACAGGACAGGGAAGTGAGAAAAGGGGGAGAAGAAAGAAGACACACCAACCCACAGCTTCATTTCAGACCCATTTCTCTCTCTGCTGCAGTCAGACAGGTTACTGCTTAAATTAGGCAATGCCATTTTTCTTTCTGAATGAATCTCTGCAATTCTGAGACAGAAACAATAAGGGAGCTGTCTGTCTGCCACTTGAAAGACAGCGTATCTGTGGCTAATGATTGCCAGTGGCATTTGCCTTTTGCAGGACTAGGGATAAAGAAACTGCCTCTGTCGGCAGCAATGTGACTGATTTTCTTTTCAGATGGGAACATCCCTGTCCCTAGCATAAGGTAAGGAGAGAGATTTATGAACTCTGGGCAGTTATTTCAAAGGATGCAGGAAGCAAGGCACTACACTCAGTGCTGTATTTGCCAAAGCTATTGCAGACAGCCATTATGCTGCTCTCCCAGAACACTCGCCTCCAGGTGGAGTGGGGGATAGGACACAAGCATTGAATTATGAATAATAATTTCCAACTTCTTTTGCAAGACTGCAGGGGCATCCATTTTTGTCCAAAGTGGGTAACTGCTCAGAAGCTGCAACAAATGGGCATGATGAGCATGTATGATTGATTATGGGATGTGAATACTGGGGTATTGTGCTCAGTTTTAGGCCCCTCACTGCAAGAAGGACATTGAGATGCTGGAGTACCTCCAAAGAAGAGCAACAAAGCTGGTAAAGGGTCTGGAGAACAAATCCCATCAGGAGTTACTGAGACAACTGGGGTTGTTTAACCTGGACAAAAGGTGTCTCAGGGGAGACCTTATTGTTCTCTGTTTCATTGCTCTCTTACTGCTCTACCTGAAAGGAGGTTGTAGCGAGGTGGGGATTCGTCTCTTCTCCCTACAAGCCAGCATTCAAATGAGAGGAAACAGCTTCATGTTGCACCAGGGGAAATTTAGATTGGTTATTAGGAAAAGTTTCTGCTCTGAAAGGGTTATCAAGCACTGGAGCAGGCTGCCCAGGAAAGTGGTGGAGTCACCATCCCTGGAGGTATTTAAAAGATACATAGATGTGGTGCTTAGGGATGTGGTTTATTAGTGGACCTGGCAATCTTAGATTTATGGTTGGAATCAATGTTCTTAACAGTCTTTTCCAACTTAAATGATTACATGATTCTCTGCTTTATTCGAATCCGCAGATTAAAATTATATTACCAAAGACATATCTCACAAGATTGTTAAAGCTTACCACATCCTTTGGAGAAAAGTTCCATTTCTAGCATTTCCCCTTTCTAAAATTTATTTCCTTTATTTGGAGCTTTGCTCTTTATTGCCAGGGTGGTGCTGGTTTAAGTACCCTACTTTCTCCCTCCTCCTAATTATGCCCCCCACCTCCACTGCCCTGGTATCACAGCACTCCCTTATATTGTGATGTTCCCTCATGCACTTTCTGGTGTCACATTCTGTCACACCAATGGGCTGCTGTGGTAATGCCAGAATAAATGCTGTGCTGGCCTCTCCCAGATGCATGCAAACTCAGCTGGGTCTCTAAGACTTTTTATAGCCCTCCAGCACAGTCCTATCTTTGGTACCATCAGTATTTCCATAGCAACCAACTCTGATGTCAAAACATGTTTTTTTGGTGCAAACAGCAGGAAGCAATGAGCTCTTCATAAGCAAAGATCCAATTTTCATGCAAATATCTCTCATAATGTCTGCCACCACCACTGTTTATGCTTCTAGTCCTAATTATCTCATTATTACCTTGCTGTCCCCCATCTGTCATGCCCACCTGTTGCAAAATCTTTAGTTAGGATGTGCAGTGTCTGCTTCCTTAAAGCAATATCCAAGTACTCTTTAGGAGGAAGGTGAACTCCATTCAAAGCTAAGGGAAGGAATAACAAGAATGGAAGAGATGTAGCAGTAGCCCTTAAACATTAACATTTTTTTTCTATAACAGAACTATTGTATTAGTTGAAGTCAACCAATGACCTGGGCCTACTAAGAATACTTTCCATGACCTCTTACTAGAAGGATTTCTAGGGATTTGCAAACATAGGATCTGCATAGGGAGAGAATCATGGGTTCATATATTACATAGACATCTCAAATGGGAATGAAGAAACCACATGAGCTTTTAAGCTGCAAGGGCTGCATGCTAGCCATATCTTAAATAAGATTTAAGACCACAGATTCTGCCTTTCCTTGTTTACTTGCAGTGCTGCCAATATGCATGTCCTCTAACCCAGAAGACTGCAATGAGCAGTGAGGGATTTCACTTATAATAGGATCTAGCAGTCTTTATCTCCAGCACTGCATATTCCTTGACCAAACACATGATGGAGACTGCTTTGTGGTATTACAGATTAAGTCTGTAATTTTTGACAACTTTGATTCGTAGGACAGGCTTCTACCCCCCAGTGAAGTTGGGAAAAACAATATATTGTTCTGCAAACAGTAGTTCTGCAAAGAGTAGACTTTATCTGTCCAGAGTTCTCCTACATGTTACCAGTTCTGTTGGACTGATTCTGTTTTTTCACTGTAGGTCTGGATGGAAGGGTGAGTCTCTATCCACAACAGTGAGAGGGATTTACGCACTTCTAATTTGGACAATAAAGATTCAGTGTACTCTGAACACCCTGCCCAACCTGAATCGACAATAAATGAGTTCACTTCCTCTTTAATTACAGGTAAGTCACTTGCTCACTGTCAGCAGAAAATGCTCTGTGGTTTCTCCTGCTTACAATATACAATATACTCTAAGAATATAAAATAGCTACATAGGTATGAAATAGCAGAGAGGGAAAACTACTAAATTCCTGTCCCTGCAGAGAAAACAAGTTCATACAAAACTTCCATGGGCCCTGATGGGGCACAGCCCTGTGTGCAGAGAGCCCTGGCTGGTGTTGTGCTGAGCTGCTCTCCATTGTTTCTGAAAAATCATGGAGGATGGGAGAAGTGCCCGAGGGCTGGAAGAAAGCCAGTGCCACTCCAGGCTTCAAAAAGGCAAAAAGGAATCCTCAGGCAACTACAGACCAGCAGCCTCACCTCCACCTCTGGAAGGTGATGGAGCAACTCATTCTGGAGGCCATCTCTAACCACTTGCAAGAAAAGAAGGTTATCAGGAATAGCCAACAGGGATTTATTAAGGGGAAATCTTGCTTGACTAACCTGATACCCTTCCACAAAGGCAGGACCAAATGGGCAGGTCGAGGGAGAGCAATGGATGTCTAAAGTATCCAGTTCAAGCTGCATACAGAAGTGAGGGATGTTCTGGCACCTAGGAGGACATCCTACCTCTTATCACTGTAAGGGAGACCAAAACAATCCTATATGCTAATGAGTGTATGAGTGTTAACAAATTCCTTAATTACTAAGCTGGGGCTGTATACTACTACTGATTATTTCTTCACCCAGTCCAGAGCACCTAGCTGCTTGCGGCAGTGATAGAAAATTGTAGATGAGGGTCCAAGAAATCAAAGGTTCGGATGGCACAGCTTACAGGGAGCAAATCCAGGAGATCATCCAAGTTCATAGTTAAAATCTACCACCACTACTAGGCCCCAGACTGTAGGCCAGGACCATGATGGCTCTGAAAGCATGATGTTTTCTCCAGCTGAGCCTGAGTCACTCCAGGCTGTTTTGCAGCCACCCTGGGATGTGATGGAAGGAACATGCATTCGTCTTCCTACTAGTCAGGGGGGAAGGACCACAGCCCTCTTGGCTACAGGCAGGGCAAAACATCCTCAAACTCCTGTGAGCAAGGAAAAAAAAAGGGCAACGGAGGAGCTGAGCTCCCACATGTAGGGTGAAGGTGGAAGATGATGTGCCTATTCTCGTGTTCCTAACCCATGCGGGTTCTGTCTTGGGAGCACTCCTTGCTTTGGAAAGTGAGGCCCTTTATGGAGCCCCTTCTGAGAAATTTCTCTAGGCATATGTGAGGGGACAGCTTTTGCCTTGCAGTGAGGAACAAGATGCCTTGGTCAAAGAGAGGTTGACATGTAATGCCAGAGTGCTTATATGCTGTTCATGAAGCAAGGAAGTTTTAAATGCTTTTGGAGCTGCTTTGTTAAGCTTTCAGTCAAGTTTCCTTAGAATAAGAGACAACAGGAGAGGAAGAGCTAGAAGCTCTGAATGTGGCCTCCATGTTATCTATATTGTGGTAATGCCTGCACAGTTGAACCCTTCTACTGGGAGAGGAGCCAAGTAAGGAGACTCATTAGTACCTTCTGGAGCAGTTTACAGAGTGCTCTCCACAGCAATACATCCTTTGCCAATGAGTACTCTACGAAAGCTGGGACAAGCCTGCTTTTCATCCTTTCCTTTTGCCAGGGCTTTCCTAGGGTAAAGATCGGGTATTTTGCCCAACCTACAAATGTATGTGTCTGTGTGGAGGAACAAGGGAGGAATCTGCCAGTCCACATCCACATGGCTGGGCAAAGGGGGACCTTTTCTTGTGAGACACTGAATGGGAAGGAAAAATTAGGGTAAAAAATCTCTTCCATCTGCTTTTGCTCATTTGCTGCATTGCACATTCATGTTTCTGAGTAGGACATTTTTCTCCTTAGGGTATGAAGGATGTTGCCATGCTTTCCTCAAAGCCCAGCTCCATGTCAAGCACAAGGAAGATAGTTATTTCCCAACACTGTCTCCCTCTTCACAGCTGAATTCAAGGGTAGATCTACTGATTTTTTTCATCCACTGAAGATGTGGCAGGCTTCTCAGGGGACTAGGCTGGTCTCTGCACGTGCAGAAAGACACAGTCTCAGGCTGACTGTCCCTGCCCCAAGCCCCACAGAGCTGCTGTCATCCTTGTCTTTCAGACTTCGGACTGAGCAGCTCCAATCAGCAGACTGTGAATGGCTCAAATACTCTTCATCAGCAGATGTTGAATTCCTTTTCATTTCCAGGGAAGGGGAAGAGACTGATTTATTCACTTTGCTGAGGTGGCAGAGGACAGAAACAAACTATGAAAAAGAAAAGCATGTTCTCTGACGTTATTAAAATCCTGAGGCTTGCTATCTGTCCTCTCATGACTGATACTTTAACTTGCATCCAATTACAAATAAAGTACGCACCCTTTAGCTTTCTAAGAAACCTCTGACAGGCTGACATGAAATGCTCCTCATGGCTTAATGATAAACCGGCTGCAGAAAGCTGCTGCAACTCTCTGTGTGTTGGTGTATCACTGCTTCTCAGACAGGTCAGACCACTCATCTTTGTCATATGTTCCATGCTGCAAACTGCTTGGGGAGGTTTTTGTTTTGTTCAAGCAGGGACAAAGGGAGAAAGGATAGTGAGAAGTCCATTTTTTGGACGGAATGTCATGCAAAACCCTCCTCAGGGTGCTGAAGTCCTGAAGGCAGGGTTAGTTTTATTACGAATACTCCCTTTTATTATGATGATAATTAGATGCATCAATACTTTTACAGGGCATGGTGCAAATATAGTGAATTGTCTCTTCCCACGTGCTAGATTACCAATAATCTAAAAACAGTCTATGTCAGCAACTCTGAAACCATCAAGAGGCTGGGACTTCATGACCCAAGACAGAAGAATGCAGATCACTGATCAACTTCCTCTCGCGTGCCGTTAACTCAGCCCCTTTCTTTCTCATTTAAAATCCAGCAAACTGAAGGTCTACAATATGACCCAGGATCCTGTAGGACCCAGGACTCCTAGTAGGGAGCACAGCCTTGTCCCAGGAAGACTTGCATCAAATGGCATCTTTCAGGCATGGACCCCTCATCCTTGGGTGGGTTCACCTCTCTGTACAGAGCTGCGTGTCCTGCCAACCCAGCCTCCTAAAAGCCTTTGCTTAAACAAATTCCATAGGGATGCTACCAGGACATCACATTCACCACTGCTAAGATTTTCCTTACCTCATTAACTTCACTTTTGTTGTTTTATAGATATTTTCTATTTCTGCTATTATTTTTGCTAAGCAGTGGGGACACCTGTGGAAGGATGCATCTGTAGACGTGCATATTCACTCCTGAATAAGACCAACACAGTACTCGTCCTTTCTCTCAGGCAGCAGTTGAATTAATCTAATGAACTAAATCTAGTGGAAGGTGTCCCTGCCCATGCAAGGGCATTGGAACTAGATGTTCTTTAAGGTTCCTTCCAACCCATCAACTTCCAACTGGTGATGTCTGTCAATGAACTCTTGACATTTTTTTACTGTTCCCCAACTCAGTCACCAGCCTCCAAAGAGAACATGGAACTCAAATTGGTAATGTGGCCGGCAGCTTTTCCAGATTTTCAGTGTCATGCTAATATGATTCTTCTCCACAAGCAGTCAATTTCCTCAGTCCTCCAGTAAAAAAATCATAGAATCATATAAAGTTAGGGGTTTGAAGGGACCTTGAAAGATCATCTAGTCCAACCCCCTTGCCACAGCAGGATCACCCAGGGCAGGACACACAGGAACACATCCAGGTTGATTCTGAACGTGTCCAGGGAAGGGTAAAGGATGAGGGTGGTTGATGAGGGCTGGTTTAAGGATCAGTTAATGAGGCTGGATATCCATAAATCCATGGGTCCTGATGGGATGCACCCGTGGGTGCTCAGGGAACTGGGGGATGTCATTGCTGGGCTGCTCTCCATCATCTTTGGTAAGTTGCTGGGATCAGAAGAGGTGCCTGAGGACTGGAGGAAAGCAAATGTCACTCCAGTCTTCAAGAAAGGCAAGAAATAGGACCTGGGTAACCTCAGATGGGTCAGCCTCACCTCCATCCCTGGGAAGGTGCTGGAACAACTCATTCTTGGTGCTGCCTCCAGGCACAACAAGGACAAGAGGCTTATCAGGAGCAGTCACCATGGCTTTACTAAGGGGAAGTCATGTCTGACCAACCTGAGAGCCTTCTGTGAGGACACAACCAGGTGGATGGATGATGCCAGAGCAGTAGATGCAGTTTATCTTGATTTCAGGAAGGCATTTGGCACCACCTCCCACAGCATTCTTGGAGCTAAACTGAAGAAGTGTGGCCTGGCTGATCAGGTAGTGAGGTGGATCAGGAGCTGGTTAAAGGATAGAAGCCAGAGAGTACCCTCTCCCATAGGACTTCCCCCACCAATTGTTTGAAGAAGGCAAAGTTGGCCTTTCAGTTCAGGGTTGTGATTTTACTTGGAATCTTGTTTCTACTCCATAAGATCCTGAACTCCACCATCTCATGGTCACTGCACTCAAGGTTGCCCTCAACCTTTACTGTTTCAACCAGGCCCTCCTTGTTGGTCAGGACATGATCCAGCAACGTTCCACTCCTAGTTGGCTCCTCCACCAATTGCGTCAAGAAGTTATCATCAGTGCACTGGAGGAACTTCCTGGACTGTGAATGGCTGACTAGTCCTTCCAGCAAATGTCTGGGTAGTTAAAATTTCCCATGAGAACCCCCACATTAGCCTGACCCTTAATTTTCACCCACAAACTCTTAACTTGCTCCTCATCTGTCCCTAGACAGATCTCAATACGTTCAAGTTGCCCTCTTATGTAAAGAGCAAATCCCCCACCTCCCCTTGCTGCCCTGTCTTTCCTAAATAGACCATAACCAGCCATGACCACGTTCCAGTCATGTGAGCTGTCCCACCATGTCTCAGAAATCACCAGCAGATCAGAGCCCTTTGACTTCACATAGATCTCCAGCTCCTCCTGTTTGTTCCCCATGCTGTGTGCATTTGAGTGCAGGCAGTTCGGGTCGGGGGCTGAGCCTGCAGACCCCACCCTAGGGGAATGGAAGTCCTTCTGGTGGGAATGGGAGTCCTGATCTACATTCAGACTCGAACATTGCAACAGTGGTGCAAACCCAGCTACACCTCTTTATTACCAATTCCCACCTCGAGTGGGATAGCAGACAGAAGGCCACCCCTAGGCTCATCCTCAGTCAGCCTGGCTTCACCCCCCTCCCCACCTCAAGTCTGGTTTAAAGCCCTCTCATTGAGGGCTGCTAACTTCTAGCAGACAATCCTTTTCCCACGCTGAGGTAGATATGCTCAATCTTTTGCCAGCAGGCTTGGTGATGTGTATATTGATCCATGGTCAAGGAACCCAAAGCCCTGCTGTTTATACAAGTCCTTAAGCCATGAATTAACCTGTTGGCTCTTCCTGTTAGTCTCCTCATCCATCACTGTCATTAGAGGGATGGAGGAGGATACAACTTGCCTGCCTGATCCCTTAACTAGTTGCCCCAGGGCCCTGAAATCTCTCATGATTGCTTTTGTTGTTCTTGATACCAATTCATTGCTACCCACCTGGAAGACCCAAAGTGGGTAGTAATCAGAAGGCCTCAGCAGGGCTGGAATCCCACAAGCCTCAATTCTTTTCCTGCCTTAGATAATTCAAAGTTGGGGCTGGTAGCCCCAGATGCTGGGGCCAATATTAAACAGTTGCATTTCATCCACTCAGGGCTTGTAACAAAAGGCAACAGCTGTGTGAGAATTTTTCTCATCTAAGTGCTGAAACCAAGAGGCTGAGCAAAATTTGTTCATCTCCCATTCGCTCTCCTGTGAAGGTGGCTTGCAACAGTGCACAGCATTATGTGGGCCTTGTGTTCTGACCATGGTGGGGCACAGTGAAGGGGTGGTTTCTGCCTTTCTGACAAGCCAGAAAAGGTGTATCATCCTCAAATGACTCTATCCCACATCACAGTTTTAGCCAGTAACTAGCTGACACCCCACTACCTTCCCAGGGAAAGATTAAAAAGGGAATAAGGGAGAGAGAATTTAAAGTTGGGACACCCCCCCCAGAATTGGTATAATAAAGTAGCAATAATAATGATGACAGTCAATGATGAATTTATACAATTATGTAAATATGGAACCCCCACTCCTCAGTTGGTGATTACTTCCTGACCAGAAAAATCCCAAACCGGACTCAACAGCAGAGGGGAGTGACCAAGTCAGGGTGCCAGTGACAGTTCGTAGCAGCCTTGGAGCAGCAAAGCTGGTCTTAGTCAGGGAAGCAGAAGGTGGCAATCTGTTTTGATGAACAACGTTCTTCTCCAGTGAGAAAACAGGATTCAGGAGCAAGAGCACAGTAGCAGTAGGGACAGCAACACAGGGAGCAATGACAAAACAGTCAATCCATCCAGCACACCAGCCAGAGAGCCCAACAGAAGTTATATAGTTATATAGAGAAAATTTACATTATACAATTTGAACTTGAGTTTTCTCAGCCAGAAAAAGGGTTTTACTGGGCAGGACCAGCTCAAGTGAAAAGGCAGTCTGAGGTCCTCTCAAACCAGGACACCCTCCTACTGAGAGTCAGAATCCCACCAAAAAATAAAAAAGTCAAATCTGATGGCGCTTTTCTGGAGGCTTCAGGGGATCCTTTGCTCTCCTCCTTTAACAACAGAGATGTTCCTCTTTGGGTGATGGAAAAGCCTTTATAGGGTTGATAAAAGGAGACCTAAAGTATCTTTTTGTGGAAAGATAAATGAATTTTTTTTCCTCATTTTAGTATAACCTGGCTTTTCCTTTGAAGTGGCACAGAAATGGGTGAGCTAATACCATTATAACATCACAGACACCAAGAGAATTAATTTGAAGGGAACCAATGAGGAAAAAGGTCCCACTTAAAACTATGCTTGCTCTTG
The DNA here is from genome assembly GCA_038090715.1 of Florisuga fusca. Lineage (NCBI taxonomy): Eukaryota > Metazoa > Chordata > Aves > Apodiformes > Trochilidae > Florisuga > Florisuga fusca. Next base: position 2,477,904 of record JAAWXA010000055.1, read on the forward strand.
TCAACACTTAATTCAGATTTTCAACAAAAAGCTAGGAGAAAAGACTCTGAAAAGAGTTCACAAGCCCTCTGGGACCACAGGGAATCTCTTACCACCCTTGCTGTGCCTGCAGCTCCATGTCCCTTGGTTATTTTCTCATTTTCTTCAGGTGGAGCAACTGAAGCACCCACTGCAACCTGTGTGGGGTCACAGTGAAAAGCAGTGGTGGAGTCAGGACTCAAGTCCAGAATTTCCAGAAGAGGCAGAGAATCTGTTTTCTCTTGCTAAGGGAGTTTTCCCCACCCATCCCATCATCTCTCATCAGGGTCTAGACTTCAGATCTCAGAGGCATGACAAACAGGGAATCATTTTCAGTAAGAGCACAGGGACCTCCACCTCTGATGAGCTGACTTTCCTGACCATGCAATGCTTTGCCATGCAATTCCCTTCCCCAGGTTGTGCTCCTGTTTGCTGAGCCAACTGTTAGAAAATCTTTTTGCATACTATTTGCATACTATTATTCTGTTTTTAAATAAAGCAGCAGAGAAGCTGAGGCAGATCTGGAGCTTGGAATGGAACCACAGGGAAAAGATTCTGTTTGCTACAGTGCAAATGGTGCAGCATCAATCCTGACCTGTTATAGGGCTGACCCCAGCCTTGTGCAGAATGCTACCAATCATGTCCACTGGTCTTCTTCTGTCAACCCATCAATATAAAGAGCACAAAGAAAATCTAAACAGTCCTAATTACTTTTCCTAGGCCATAGTTCTATACACACACCTTTTTGTTAGCAGGCAATCACTGCTTATGTGGAAAGAATTGTGGCTGGTCCTTATCTCTCAACACTTTTCTCTAAGCTAAATGGTGTGGCAGAGTATTTGGAGTAACAAGCAAAGCCTCCTGCAGCACTTCAGCAAAGTTATGTAGCTGCAGTGTCAATGTGCCTGTTGCTGAGGACTGACCAGTGTGTGACAAAGAGCAGGAGTAATACACCCTTCCTTTACATTATGTAAAGTGGTCCTTTAAGCTTTGTGCAACACGAAGTCCTGCAACTTAGGACTTGGTGGCCCTTTACATGTAAGCAACAACATGTACTACAAGGACACAAAACACTGGGGCTCCCCATGGAGCCATGGACTGGTGTTCTCTTCCTAACTACCCTGAGAGGATCTTCCTAAGGGGACCATCCCCTTGAGCCTTTCCTTCCATCTGAAGCAGCTTCCTCTTTCCTGAAAAGCACCTGCACTTTATGTCAATCCATGTCCCTCAGTCTGCAGAGCCCTTTCTTCTCTAATTAACCCAAGATTACCACATGCATCCCATTCTTGGCTTGTGGTTGCTTCTGATTATATTCAGGTGGAAAGGCGTGGCATTTCCAAGTGGTCCTGATTCTCTTCAGGAGGGTAAATAAAATGTTCAGATTTTCAAAACTCTTCATCTGAGATGTCGAACAAGCAGATGACCTCCTCCTCCACTGGTGATGTACAGCATTCACTTCAGCATTAGTGCATGTAGTTGGGGCACAGCAGGTGATGAGGAATAAGGCTACGGACTTTCCTCTCAAACCAAAAGAAGACAGGCCTAAGATTTTTACTCTGGAAAGGTGACGGGGGGGTTAGCAGAAACGTGCAAAACTGGCACAGCCCAGTGCTACCAATTTAAAAAGAGGCAGACAAATTTCTCCTGTCTTCAGCACGCAGCACTGCCTCCAGCTTGGTGGTTTGGCAGTGGTCTGACCTGCTTGGCAGAGATTGGAAGCTTTTCTCTGCTGGGGCAGCAGCAGCAGCTCTGTTCTCAGCCAGGAAGAAAGCATGGACAAGGAATGGGGAGTTGTCCATGCTGCATGTGGGGCTGTACACCCAGACATGGAGTGTACAGTCTTTTTTGCTACCCAGGAAAATGGGACATGGGAAAGCAGAGTTCCTGCAGAGTCATGAGACACTATTATGTTCCTGTAGTCCACAGAGAGAATAAAAGGAAAGTGAGAAGAAACCATGGCAGACAAATAACAAAAAGCTACAGCAAGCCTGAAAGTCTCTAGAAGAAGCAGAAGAGACATGGAGGAAATTACACCACTTGTTCCCTGGGTATCTGCAAGCAATAGGAGACAGAAACAGGAGAGGCTTCATTCCTGAGAAGATCTGAGCTATTCAATGAGCCTAGCACTTTGAGTAGCTCAGGAAGAGGACAGAAGCTCCAGGTCTGCATTACGCAAGAGCAGTCAGTGATGGTGAAGCATAAAAATAAAGCAGAATATTCCACCTGATGGTTAGGATGTCCACGCAGCTGATCACTGCCCCAGAGAAAAGGACTGAGGCCACAGGACAGTTTGGAGAAGAGCCACAACAGCTCACCAGTTGGTCACCAAAACCAAAAATTAGTTCCAACTGAAATAATGGAGTGAGGAGAGAAGTGAGTGCAGCTGAAGTGTACAGGTAGGTAAGGAAGAGCCTGGGGCCGTCACCATTTGGCCTCCTTCATGGTCTGCTGGGTCTCCTTGGAGGAGAGAGTTAAACTGTGGAGTTGTGGAACTGGAGATTGCTCCCAGGTAGAGAAGCCTTAGGCTGTCAATCTCAGCAAGACCCGGGTGAAGCTAAAGGATTCAGTTGAAACACCTCCCAAGCTGGTTTGTTCCAGCAGCCCACTTGTGTGGGGAAGATACCTCTGGCAAGATTAGAGGCTTTGAGGCCAGTCTAGAGCATGCTGACGATACTGATGATACAACAGCATCTGTGAATGCAGCTGACACCTGAACTCCACACTATGCCTATAGCAGAAATGCAGTTTCATCCTCCTGCCTTGCTAAATGAGCTAACTAAAGCAATCCAGCTTTTGCCAAATGTTCCAGAGTGGGCCCCCAGTGCTTCTCCTATAGAGTATCTCACTTCTGACTCGTGGACCAAATCTTAATGTAGGTTCATATTTTGGGTTAGCATGGCAGGGGTTTTGGCAGTCAGGGGAGACCACAGGGGTGGCTCCTGTGAGAAGCTGCTGAAAGCTCCCCCATATTCTGGCCCCATCTCTGGTCATATTCAAGAAGGGGAAAACAAAACTGCAAAAAGACCTGCAGAGGAGATGGAGGAGGTGAGGGCAATGCCAGAGATAAGAGTGATGCCGGAGCTGAGCTCAGTGCAGGAGGAGGGAAAGAGATCCCAGGCAGAGGTTTCTCTGCAGCCTCTGGTGAGATGGCAGCTGTCCCCATGCAGCCCATAGAAGACCAGGGTGGATCAGACGTGTCTGTGCATCCCTGGATGGAGGAGCCCGGGCCAGGGGAGGTGACTGTTGCTAGATCAGTCCATGACCCTGTGGGCAGCTCCTGAGGGACTGCACCCCATGGGAGGGACTCATGTCCCAGGGTTCCTGAAGGACTCTCCCGTGGGAGGGACCCCGGCCTGGAGCGGGGGGAAGAACGTGAGGAGTCCTCCCCTGAGGAGGAAAGAGCGGCAGAAACACCGTGTGGGGAACTGAGCCTGAACCCCCCTGCCCGTCCGTGCCCTGTGGGGCAGTGATTTATTTGGGTTTTCTCCTCCCTGAACGACGGTGGGGGGTAGGGCACCAGTGAGCAGAGGCCTGGGTGAGCAGCTGGGCCTAAACAGGGACAGTTCAGTTTTGGGAACTGCCTCCTCCTCAGAGCTCTGTTGCCATCATAAACCCACCTGGCTTTGCTCTCATGTTGCTTTTTGGTGCAAGTCTGACACTTGGTGGTTGCTTTACAGCTTTTTGTCCCTCCAGTAACACAGCCTTCCTGCAAGCCAGCAGCACCATCCTCCAGCCACGTTAGGAGGACATAGGAACTAGTCCTCTTGCATCATCTTCTGATGCCCCCATTACAGGCAGTTTTAGGTCCCCAGTATACACAGGGCTGTAGTATCCTCACTGCCAGTGCACACAATGGGCCCCATCAGTGATGTGACTAGCAAGTAGAAATGAGGATGCAAGTCAGGTCTTAAGTCAAGCCAGGAAATCCAAACATCCTATGAAGATGCGTGGGAGCAGGTATGGCTACAAGATATACCAGGACAGGATTGAAGGGACAGGTATGGACATTTAAGTAGAATTTGTGGGGGTGGTCCCTGGTGAGGCTGGTTGGGTTAATTAGAGCCTATGATGTCCTAAGGGCCCTAACAGGAAACTGCAAATGAGCAGTTGTAGAAGTTATGAATGACTCCTGGACACAGTGAGAGCCTCCAAGTCACCTTCCTTCCCTTCTTGTGTCTGGCAGTGGGCAATCACAGACACCTAAAGAAGAGCCTAAGAATAGAGAAAGTCAAGAGTCAAACCTCTGAGTGTTTTCACAGCCTCCACCAGTGTGTGGTTTATAGGCTTGTCAGGGTTTAACAGTGGGCTGGCAATTAAATGAATGACAGATGCCCTCTATTAATTCCCCTCCCTGATAAAGGAAGGAGAGAGAATAAGGGAGAGAGACTTATGGGTTGGAAACTAAACTACACAACTTTAATGAAATAGTATTATTAAATATATACAAATATAGAGAAAAATGATATCATGTTCCTTCCTCCCTCCCCCAATAACTCTCACATCAGCATTGAGGCTGCAGGGCAGCCCTGGGACAGTCCAGACTGGACTCCTGGGATCAGCAGCAGTCAGGAGCTGGAGGCAGGAACACACAGATTCAGGCTGGGATGGATCAGGACCACAGGCAGAAAAATGGACGGAATCCTCCCAGGATGCTGAAGCAAACACGAAGAGGTGAAGAAGGGTGAAGGGGTTTGACCTTCATGATCCCTCAAATTTATCCTGAGTATGACAACTATGGGATGGAATACTCTGTCTGGTCAATTCTGGTCATTTATCTTGTCTGCTCCTCCCTAAACGAGGGTCACAGGTATGACCCCTTTACTCCTTTTCCCTTTCCAGAGCACAGAACTCAGAACTGTTCTGAGCAGTTCTTAGAACCAAGCAGTGCCCTTGGCTCTGCATAACATTCTCCAGCAGTAACTACAAACATTGGGAGTTATCAGTCCTAGAAGCAGACACTGACTGAGAAACTGGATGTTAATTTCAGCAAGTGCAGCTACTTACAAGAAACTTATCTGAAAGCAAAATTACAAGACATAAAATTAGCCTTATCCTGCCCAAACCAGGAGAAGGCACTATCTGAGCCAAGTACTTCTGTATCATCATGGACTTGTCTTCCCTGAACCTGTCTGGTCTTTCTTGTTCTAGCATCCACCACATCCTGCTGTGGGCAGCTCTGCAGAATAGCTGAACATCACATGGAAAGCTATCTCCTTCTGAATGTTTGTAATCTCTTGCCTTCATTTGAGCTTTTGTATCAGAGGAGGCAGAAGCTAGCCATCTCCACTCATTTCTTCAATGTCATCTGATCCACTGATTTCGTATCAATGAGCACAGAATGACTGAAGGCTGCAAACTCCGTATGCTTTTGACATGTCAACAGATATGCAGTGGATTGGTAGCAGACTGACTTCTCTCTCTTCCTTTGAATGAGCTGATTTTGGTAACTTGGTGGCATAGAGGCCTCTCTTGCCTTATCCTGGGCTAGGTGGTTGCCAGGCCAGCTAGGTAGATCAAATCCCATTGCATCTTCTCATTTGCTGTAGACTTAAGATCATGGCAAACACAGTAGTCTCTGACCTTGTATAGTCTGTGCGCTTTTTTTGCCAGCTAATGCTAAGTCTACATTAGTGGACAGCAGAGAGGGAAGAGGCTACCTGTCAAAAGGCAAAGTCAGGAGACCCACAATCTGTCCGTGCCACTGCTCTGAAGTTTGGCAGTATTGTTAAAGCCTCTCAATCCCTTCTGTTTTCCTTTGGCAGCCACTGCAGTCCAGCCCTGAGGACATCAGCAGCTTTCTAGCTGAGCCTGAATGTGGTGTTATTGCATTGATGCTGACTCTGATGTTTTACAAGGGTGAATTCTGAACCTCATCTACTTGTTAATGCTTCCTTAGATGCCTGGCAAGCCAGAGCATGGAGGCAAACCGTCTGTGGTCTATAATGCAGAAGAAATACTTTTAAAGCTCACTTGGAAAAATACTGCTCTTGGACTCCCTTACACTTGAATAAATCCCATATTGGTTGCAGGAACCAGCAGCCTCTACAGCATACAGACATGCCACACTACACATCTGAAATGCATGGCCATGCACAGAGCTTGCCACAGTCAGGAAAAACACCTGCAAATAGAAACCCCAAGTTTTGACAAAAAATCTACTGACTTCCATTGCATCAGAAACAAAACCCATGAGGAGGAGGGAGGGCTGTCCTCTCAAGCAACATAGCTTTCTATGGTAAAATGGTCACTTTTCCTGCCAGTTTTCAACAAGGGCTTAGCTCCCCTCAGCAAAGCAAGGCCCCACAGCCCAGGCCCCAGGGGCACCTGCAGGGTGAAGGAGTCTCTGGGACCATCAAGCTTCAAGTACAGACAAATTCTTTCTGAGAGCACAACAAAAATTTAATATCACTGTTAGATTTGGGGCTTTTAGCCTTGATATGACACTGTGAGCCCAGGAACTGACAAGGAGTGGGGTGCCTACCAATTTTTTTTTTCTAATATAGGCCTTGGATGACCAAGAGGAGGTTAATTACAGATCAATTCACTCTGTTGTGCTCAACCTTTGAAAGTTGTTGGATGCAGAGAGAGCAATAAAAGGATTATCTCAGCTGCCACTCAATGGTGACGAGGGGCTGGTGCTCTTAGGCAGTGCTGATGGGATAATTAGATTAAAAGGTGTTCAACCAGCCCACTGAGAGCCTGACTGGAAATTTAAAAAATGACTTTAAGCTTTGTATGTCTCAGAGAGGAGAGAGTGATCATAATCATCATATGTGGTACTTCAATGTTACACATCCTGAAATTGAAATACTTCTTTTTCTTTTTTTTTTTTCTTTTTTTTCTCCTAAAATTGTAGCTTTCTGCTGATTACTGTAGGCTACAGGGTGCACTTGTTCTTAGATTTTTTTGCTTTAATTCTAAGGATCATAAATCTGTATTATTGCTAGTGGGTGAAAACTCAGGTACCTAAATCACTATGAAGAAGTTTGAAACCTACAGTCCCAACGCTCTGTTGCATGATTCCAAAATAGCCAGAGCTGACAATGCTGCAGGTACGTCAGGCCCAAAACATCTGGGTTAATTTCTAAATGTTCCTCTCTTGCAATTCCTCCTCCTCAAGGCTTCTGACTGCCCTGATCTTGAGGTAGATCTTGATTAATGATGAGAGCCACGTGAGAAAGCAAAATCAGCAGCAGCCCCTAGAGACAGTTCAGTAAAGCAACAAATGCTATTTTCCCTGAGGTTCGTGTTTATTGCACCAGTGCTGTGATAAGGGGAAAGAAAAGCTAGATAGGAGGGCTGGTTCTGGTGACCCCTGGAGCAGCAGGAATCTTGTTTGGCTTCCCTTATGTCTCCCAATGGATGTAGGCTTCATGCCTTCTCTTCCTCTCTGAGGGTACTGCCAAGATCCTTCTCTATTTTCTCAGCTTGTAGGGATTCAGCATCAGAGAACACAACCTGTCTCTCCAATGGGCTTCATCTGTACTGGAGGGCAGGACTATAAACTTCATTTCATGGGGAAGCCAGAGCCTAAGGTTAAAAAAGAAGTGTTTGGAATGGAACCCCAGATCTGTGGCTGCTTTACCAAGGAGGTGCAAGATGCATAGAGATGCCTGTCATTAGCAGACATGGTCTAAATGGTCTTGCCATGATAATTTATCTAAGGTGCACAATATCCTATGAGATAAAATGATGCCCTGGTTAGGTCACTTTCCCCTTCTCTATTAACATTGGTCAGATATGTTTCAGTGCTGATAGAAGAAGAGATGCAGTTTCTCAGTGTGGATAAAGTGACAGAATTCCTGTCCCTTGAGTGCATCTCACTCACAGATGGAGCCTCAGAGTCACCTCTTCTCCCATGTCCTGAATAAACCCTTGGACTGCCACTAATGTCAGCATCCTGCATCTTGCTGGCAGGAGCTGGTCCAGCCATCCACGGCTCCAATTAACATCCTAATATGCTTGTGCAGACAGTGCTGCTGCTCCTCTTAGCTCCCAAAACTGTGCCAGGAGTCCTTGAGTCCAAGGCCTTCTTGCCTCTGGGCTCTGACATCAGCTTTAAGACTGCAGCCCACCTCCTGAGCTGGGAATGTGCACATCATCATTCTTACTGGGTATGTGACCTGCAGCAATGGGTGCAAGCAAACTGGAGGTATGTAAAAAGCAACACTACCAGTATGTCCAGAGGGTGAGCTCCAATGGCATCCATGCACCTCCATATTTAGACAAATAGTCCTCAGTGCATGCAGTGACAACCAGCTCAAATTAAATCTAACATGAATCAAAAAGAAGGTTGACAACATAAACCCTTGGTAAAATGAGAACAATTCAAAAGCCCAGTTGCAGCATGTATGGCCAATAACAATTTTAATTCTCATTTGATAAATAACATATCCTGGCACCTAGCAAGCAGATGACATCACTTGTATAAGTCAGGAAGGGTGTTGAATAATCCTGTTTGCAGAGACGTCAGCAGGTGATTGTTCTGGAGGCCTAAACCAGGCAGCAGTCTCCTGAGATGCCTAATGGTAGTAACTGACCTCTTCTGGTACTCCATGGGTGGGTAACTGTGAGGCTGGCCTTGGCAGCTCCTGAACTGGTGCAGTGGGTACAAACCATACCATTTCCCAGATCAGTTTTTAGCAGCTGGTTGAGCTTCTGAACTGAGATAATCTCTGAAGCCCACCTGCTGCCCCTGAAAACACCAAAGGGGAGGCACATCACTGCAGTGAGCATGGGACCTGAGCAATACCTTTCTTTGTGGAAGATACACAATGAGCAAGTGTCTTCCCTGGCTCTGGCCCTTTCAGAGGGAAGGCTGAAAGTTACGGTTGAAATCCATGAATACCCCTGAAATGTAGTTATTTCTTTGAGAGTGCTAGCCTTCTCTTGAAGGAACTCCAGCTTTCACTTCTGCTTCTGCTCTCTAGTTTATTAAACCAGAGATTATACGTTACTGTAGGTAACTTAAATACTACTGAAAATAGTTTGTGATCTACTAAAAATCTAGTTAGTTTTATCTAGCAATTTGTGTAACTCTGAATTGCATTAAGTATAGTTTCATTTCCTTGGTCTGCTGAAGGTTTGACACAGCTATGTAGAGAAAACCAGTTGAACTCAGTCACTAATTAATAGAAGGCCATATATCTCACTCAGACAGCTCAAATGCCAGCAAAGACAGATTTTTGCAGTGTGTTATGTTGTTGCTCAATGCACTGTGCAACAACTCATGGATTAGAAGGACTGCACCCAATACCTCATTAATTCAAGTAGCATGGTGCCAGCCTCAGATCAAGGGGAACTTGCAGTGTCAGTGGTTTCTTTGCATTGTTTTCTCTACCAACAGCTGTGAACATTTTCTCTGGACAGAAGTAATGAAATTTCCTCTAGGTATGTTCTTTCTGATACCCAAACAAGCAAAGAAAGGTAGCATGTGGCCATATTTCTCCATACCAAAAAACCCCAAAAATCCTGCAAGTGTATTTGTTTGTTTAAAGGTTTTCTATTCCCTGATGTGTTTATGTTTTTTTTTTTTCCTATGCTTTTGCAACATCAGAGATGTTGAGTCGTTTCTTATTTCTCACTGTTGATGGAATAATTGTAAAGTAAGAAAGGGGTGCCGTATGACTCATGACTCTAAACCTCATTGCTAGTTGCCAATCCTGAATGTTTCCCAGGTTCCTTTTCCTGTGCTCCCCCTGTACACAGCTCTTTAGGATACACAGATATTTGATATTAGCTCCCAAGTCACCTGCTCCCTCCTTACCTACTGCTCTTTCTCTCTTGGCATGAAACAGCCTAAAGGACTTAACAGCTGCTGAATTGGGTTATTATCTACAAAGACAGGAGATAGGGAAATAGAGACTAGTCACTTAGTTTTATTTTTCCCATGCAAGCAAGGAACATTCATGGAGAGTAAAAGACAAGAAGTATTGTTTAAATTGTCAGTTTTGTGTTATGTTTCCTCTTCCCTCAAGAGCGATCAATCTACATGGCTTCTTCCAAAACTAGTTCTTAGTATTCATTAAAATAGTTTTTCCTTTATACTAACAGTGAGATCCTGCTAACTCACCCCAAAGCTGTATTAACTAGTTTTGCTAAGTCATCTGCAAGTTTCCATACGTTTGTGCTCAGCTTGTGATTTATCACATTTACCATGTCCCTAGCCAAGATGCAGCCTGTGCTTTTCTCTTCTTTACATCACCTCTTGTCAGCTTGGGATTAAACTCCTTTATTTATTGATGTTTGTCCTTCCATGTGGTTGTGTTAAAAAGTACTTCGAATATTATCTATGTCTAAGTAATCTAGCCGATGCCCTATGGCTGGTGGTGATAGATAATCTCCTTGTATCCTGTAAGGATTTTTGTGGCAGTTGAACTGATTGGAAGTGTTGCGCTGCCCTTAGGCACAGTTATCAAACAGTGCAGTGTATTATTATTTGCATCCTTTTCTACCTTCTCTATCCTCTTCCTTCTTACAGATTTTACATGTACAGATTTAGTCTGAATACCTCAAGGTACCCATGAAAACTGGTAGACTTTGGTGCAAAACTATTTCTTAGGGACTCATTCAAGAGTTCCTGCCTGAAGTCTTCTTTCCCTTCCATAATGGAACACCCTTATTTCTCCTTTCACTGGTTTCCCTCTCTCCTCTATCAAACACTTTGAGCAAGTCAATTGGCATTCTGACTCAGGAGGCATTCTGACACATGCCAATTGCTTTGCATTGACTGCTGGTCACAGTTTAACACTGGGCAGGCACTTTATGACAGACGCTCTCTATTAATCCCCCTCCTCTCCCTGATGAAGAAAGGAGGGAGAATGTGTGGAAACTAAACTACACAGCTTTAATGAAACAGTAATGATTAAAGGGAAAAATTATTAAATATATACAAATATAGAGAAAAATTATATGTTCCTTTCCCCTCTCCCCCAGTAACTCTCACGTCACCACGGAGGCTGCGGAGCAGCCCTGGGAAAGTCCAGGCTGGACTCCTGAGGTCAGCAGCAGTCAGGAGCTGGAGGGAGGAACAGAGATTCAGGCTGGAATGGATCAGGACCACAGGCAGAAAAACGGATGGAATCCTCCCAGGATGCTGAAGCAAATAGGAGGAGGTAAAGGCCAAGGGGGTTGACTCTCATGATCCCTCATATTTATGCTGAGTATGACAACTATGGGATGGAATACTCTGTTTGGTCAGTTCTGGTCATTTATCTTGTCTGCTCATCCCTAAAGGAGGGTTGCAGGTGTGACCCCTTTACTCCTTTCACTTTCCAGAGCACAAGATGTTCCTCAGAACTGAGCAGTGCCCTTGGTTCTGCAGACCTTTCTCCTGCAGTAACTATAAACATAGGGGGTTATCAGTCCTAGAAGCAGACACTGACTGAGAAGCTGGACGTTAATTTCAGCAAATGAAGCTATTTACAAGAAACTTATCTGAAAGCAAAAATACAAGAAGGAAAATTAGTTCTATTGTGGCCCAAATCAGGACACTGCTTCAGTTTTTGAAGGACAGACCAAGCTGATGCAAAGGACTTATTTGTGAACAAGAGGCAATCCCTTCAAAGTGTCTGGTAACAGAGAACAGCCATTCAGATAAGGGGAAAAAAAAAAAAATAATGAGTGTAGTTGCCAAATTCCTTCTTCTAGAGCTATGCCAGGAGGATTTTTAACTTGAAGGATTAAAGAGTGCTTAAAATATTAACCTGGACCTTAAACCTGTATCTTTAATGCTGAAAACAGTGTTTGTGCTGCTAGAAAATATCAGCCACAATAAAGAATTCAAGCTCAAATGCTACTTTTCTGATCAAATAGGTAGGAGACCTATCACACCTGATTTTGAGTGCCATGTATTCAAGTCAAATGCAGGACTTCCTACCTCAGTCCTCCTTGTCCCTGCCTCCTCACACCACAAGCCAGCACCTTGACACCAGATGTCAAGAACACCTGAAGATTACATGCAGCTGAAGCCAGAGCTGACTGCATGCTCTGCAAATGTTGATTTTTTATCTTTTTTTTATTTATTTATTTTTATTTTTATCTTTTTTTAATCTTTTTCCAGCCCATGTGTCTGAGGTCAATGGATCTGCCAATTAATCTTGCATTGTTTCTCTCTACTCGCTTTCTTAACAGTAGCATCTATTGAAGCATCAGCCTTTTGGCCTCAGATAGTTTGAGTGGACCAGGTAATTTTTGGTACCTAAAGGTAAGAGGACCTAAAGAGAAGGCCTTTAGGACCCTGAGGGATCCAGAGGGGAAGAACACATTTGCATTAAGCTAAGAGATTTTCCAGTTTACAATGTGGAAGTGTTGAAAAATAACTCAGAACTTTAGAATGATGTGATTATTTTGTGTAAGGTGTACTCTGTATATGTAAAAGTTAAAATTGCAGTCAGAAAGATATACATTTACTATCACAGGTAGCACTGAGCAAGGACAAAACAAGGTCTTGAAGAAAGCAATTAACCAAGAGATTTTTAAGGGTGTCTCATGTAAATCACCAACTTTCCAGAGAAGACTTCAGGTCTATAAGTATAATTTGACCTAAGGAATGCAGGTGATAAAGAAGAATCAAAATCAAGAAGACTGACTACTGAACAAGTCTCGGGCAGTTGGAGCTATGGAATTTGTGATATGCTCGTTAGGTGATTTGATGTCATTATAATGTCATTACAATACTAGAAATCACACCCCCACAACAAAAAGATCCCTGATCAGTTGAAGATCCTTCCCCAGAGTATTCATGGCAGTAGAGATAGTGATGGAACCATATTATAACCATATGTAAACTGCCAACCAATCATTGTAAGGAGATTGGATTTGGAAGCTTACTAACTTTATAGTTTTGTGTATAAATATGTCATGGAAATTCCCATTTGGTGTGCTTCATCTGTGGGAAAGCACCAAGCACCCAGCTTTGTACAAACCTGCAATAAATAACAAGGCCTTCTCCCCAAATACACTCTCTCTGCATTTAGGGAGCTAACTTAAAATGGGAACAGTAGCAGAGCAACACAGTGGGACTGTGGTTAGAAACTTCTCAAGAGATGTTTTCTGCCTTGTGTCATGGCCCAAATGCAATTTAAAAAGTTTGCTGACACCCCCTTTCTGCTGCTCTCTCTCTTGCAGAGTCTGTGGCTCTGTTCAGTGCCAGGTTCCCTCTGTTCTTAGCCTGTACTTTTTCTTCCACTCTGCCAAGGATGATGAGCCTAACAAGGAGCTGCACCAGGAGGCAATGCCAGCCAGTAAGGAGGACAGTAAAGTACAGGGCATAGAAACACATTGTGCCAGGATGTCAGCTACAATAAATGTCTCATAATACACTGCTAAAAGTATCACTGATGCTGCTTCTTAGGTGAGGGGAGCTAATATATACTTTTAACTTATGCTTCAGAGATTCCTGTGGCTTCAGAGAGGCAGAATTCCTAGCAGAGCATGATATCCATTTTTCATGATGAATCTGCAATAATGATGAAATGCCAGTGAGACAGCTCTAGGAGTCTGAACATAAATGCAGCATCCTGATGGGTCCTAAGCAATATTATATCTATGGTTGTAATGTTCTGTGGATGTACAGAGAAGATAACTTTTTAAGCTGTTTGTATATAGTTATTCTTTATAAAAATTAAAAATGCAGTCAATTCGATGTTCTGTCCCTGTGATAAATCTTGAATTTGGCGCAGATTGCTACAATTACGATATTACATGAAATCTTGGCTTTAAAATAAGTTTATGAAGAGCATTTGCAATTTTAATTATGTACTTTGACTTTTAAGTCACTATAGTCAGTGCATGAGAACCCCTGTGCTCAAACATGGTTCAGCTCACTGAAACTGAGATATGCTTATCCATGTTTCCACCTTGAAGGGCACTTGTTTCTCATTTCCAGATGCTTCCTCACATGCACCAAAGCCATTTTAGATAGTCAGGATTCTCATGCAGGATCTTGATTGAGGAAATTAGAATTCTCAGAAAGGGCTCAAAATTGAAAGAGCTATCCAGACATGACTTAGTGGGACTGAATTCAGGGCTAGGAAAGATTCAAGACCAGAAGGGAACCATGTTTCAAGAGTGGCATGCCAAAATGAGCCATTGTACAGTTGGCAGCAGGTACTAATCCTGCTGTAGAGGAAGGACTCTACTTCCCCAGCTGAAATGCCTCGTGTCAGCCTAGGGTTCCTAACTAAGAAAACCTGCACTCCTGCAGTGTGTGCCATCAGTCTGAAATTTTGTAGACAATAATAAAACCCATTATAATTTCCTATCACACCACTGCATTTAATAAAATAGCTCCAAAGAATCACCTTGGTCTATTTTTTTCACAGTGTTATTCTTACTAGTAATTTATTCAGTCTAGCAGATGCCACATGCAAACTGTGAAAAGAGCAAATCTCTTCCTCCAAGTGTAAATGATTACAGAACATATTCAATGGTACTCTGCATATTGTCAATAGTCCCATCCAGACTCTTCCATGCACATGTGGAGCTGGATGGATGCTTCTGGGGGGACTAACTCCTCTCAGGATGGACAGGAAGAAAGGCCATTACAAGGCAGGGAGGTTAAACCCTCTGTGTGTTCTGAGGGATGTAGTTGCACCTTTTCAAAGGCACAAGAAGAGATGTATGACTATTCTTTCCATTGCATCAAATGGCTAAATTTATTTGAATAGTCAAGAAGAGATAATAATCCCTACCCCCTACCCAATCACCATCTGTTCTTAAAACAGAAATGTGTTATTTCTTAAATGCAAACCTGCCTTTTGGCCTCTTGCTCAGTCAGTGCAAAATCCCTGAGTGGGTTAATGTCTGGGACACAGCTCAACTACATTGGAGCCATTTCCATTTACACTAATGTCCTAAAATCTCCTTTTCTGCATCTCCAGCTCTTTGATAGCATTTCATTATATTCCATAATCTCTTTTCTCCTGACAGTCTGGAATAAACACAAACCAACTGAAAGCTCAACAGTGGCTTAGCCATTGTCATTTTATGAAAACCTGCTATTGCAAGAACATCTTAGCAGTCCAACTTTTCACATAAGGCACGTAAAGTTACAAAGACCTCTAAAAACTTCCAAATTATTGAAGAAGAGAAAGATCCTGACAGGATGAACTCCTGTAAGGAGGGGAGATGAGGCCAAGCTGTTTGTGTGAATTTACTTTATGTAGAATTAGCATTTGTAATTTTGTGTGAGTTTACTTTATGTAGAACTAACACTTGTAATATATGTTAATGAATTGGTATTCATAGTCAGTAAAAATTCAGGGTTAAAACTGAGAAAGAAGTGAACATAGAACACGATGACCTAAAGGGGTTAACTTCTGCCTCGGAGTTAATTAAAAGTGTAAGTCTTGTTATCAAACAAAAAAACAGCCAAGGCTGGTGAGGCGCCAGCTGGGCACCAAAGTCCGTGAACACCTCCACAAGAAGAACATAAAGATGTCACTTCCAACAGATAAGGGGAGAGTTACGGCCAGAGACTGATAATGCCTTGTAACAATATAATGAGGTCACCAAGAATCAAGAAAGGTAAAAAGTTCAAGTCTGAGGAAGACTTCTTACTTCATCCAAAGACCCCGTGAAGACCCCCCAATATCTCCCCAAAAGAGGACTCCGCCCAGACTCCGCCTGCTATGAATATTATAATTATATGTTGTGATGATGTAACCTTTTCTTTTTTACTGTATATATACCCTAACCCTTTCCCTTAACCCTTGGAACTCTTTGTCCAGCAAGAGCTGGGAGTTTCCCCCGGATCCGGAATAAAATACCTTTGCTGTTTAAAGGCTCAAAACTCTGTCTCTAAACAGTTTCACTGGGCCTTTTTGGGCATCAATATGTTCTCTGGGATTCTCAAAGGAGGCAGCCTTACCTACTGACATTGCCCTTACATCATAGGGAAGAAGGTTAGTGAGGGCACATTCATGACATCCTGTTCTCTTTGCATGATACAGCTTTTTTCCAGTTCCTTTATTTTCCGATGCCACATTTGGGCTTCCCTGTTTTTTGGTTTTTTTTTCTTCTGAGACAGTTTTCCCTGGAAACTTGCCTATTGCCTATGACACCAACAACATTAAGGGCTATGTGACCTCCTGCTTTGCTCAACAGTTTCATAGTATTTGCTCCATCACTGTCCTTATTCTACAGCAGACAGTCCTCCTTTCCCCTCAGCTGTCTCTTCTAATTTTCGTAAATTGCAGAGCTTCCTTCTCCCTTCATCTTCTCTGGAAAGGGAAGGAATAATTCAGTAGATGTCAGTATCCTAAATGATGATGGAATGACATACCATATATACCGACAGACGTGCTTTACACTGAGCTCTTAATGTGGAATGCTGGTCAGCTCTGTATTTTATCTGTTTTTAATTTACTGACTGACCAGGATATCAACTGAAAAGCAAACTGGTGTGTTCTAAAATTACATTGGGACGTGTGAATTTTTTCAGCATCCCTTTCATCTATGGTCAGAGGAGCAGTACCAGCTGAAATCCCTCCATGATTTGAATTAACAAGGGCTCCTTCTTCACCTGTTCAATGCCACAATCACTATGTAAAGCATCTCACAATATGGACTGTGCCTGGGTGTACATAGTGCTGTTTTCTGCATCTTTGTTTGATGACTCTTCCTTGGGTAATCTGGAAGTAACCCAAAGGAGGTCAATTCAGGACATACTGTGCTTTCTGTAAGTTGGGCACCCATGACTTAAATAAAGCCCTGCACTGTCTTTTCATGGAGTGGGCTCATAAATACTTTGTATGTGTCTGTACATACACGTACATAATATGCTTTATAAAATCTTCAAAGCTCCATTGCTGCTAGAGACTGTCCCAAGGAGCAATGGGCTGCTGATATGCAAACTTTAGGCATAGGAAACAGCACTAAAAATAGGAAGACAACAAGTAGCTGATTTTTACTGTTTGGTTCAGTATTTAATACAGCAGCATACTCTAAATAATCCTGTTGACAGTGGTGTATCCAGTCTAGCAAAGCAGATTTGCATAGTTTAGGGATTGTATGAGGAAAGTGGTGTCTATGTTATGGTGAAATATCTGTGCTTTTCATAGTCTAGGGCTGCAAGAAGCTGTTAGTCTGTATATTTTTGAGGTTTCTCCTCAGTGGTAATTAGGCAAGTTTGGACCAAACTAATCCAGCCATTGTCCTTCTACTCATCACAAAACATCCTATGACATTTCCTTGCATGTGCAAAATGCATGGGAATTCAACTGAGCCTTGCAAAAAAGACTCCTGTTGCTGCACCACAACTTTCAGAAGCTGATGAATGCTGGAGTTCGTTTTATGGAAACTCAGGAGACGAAAGTACCTCGTGCCACTACGGCTTCTCTCTGGCATATCCTAGGCCGAGCTCCGAAACCCACGGATCCTAAACTGCGGTGCCCATTTAGGGTAATTTATACATAGTATTGGGGCTTGGTGTAACTGTAAGGAACCGAGCAGCGCTGCTCGGAGCCACGCGAAAGACGTGCGGGTCCACAGCGAAGGCAGCAAAGCTCTTGCCGAGGAGGCGGGGGCGGCACGGCCGCGCAGACCGGAGCTCCGGGGACAGCTCGCAGGGACGGATGGTGCCGGGCTTGCACTCCCGCCAGGCGGGCCCAGGGGGCTGGCGACAGATGCGCTGCAGCCGATGCGCTGCAGCAGATGCGTTGCAGCAGGCGGCCCCATCCCAGCACCACTGCTACCGCCGGTGCTCCCGGGCCGCTGCCGCCCACTAGAACCTGGCGCACACACCGTTGGGCCCGTGGGGCCCTTCACTTCCACGATCGTCTGCCACCTCCCCCCCCACCGCTCCCCCCACNCGGGGGGGGTGCGGGGCTTCGGCAGCGGTTCCCATAAACTGCTGCAGAAGTTGCGAAGCCGTTGGCAGATAGGTTGGAGCTCCCTCGTAGCAATCGTGGACGCTACGGCTCTGCACTCACCGCTGCCGTTCTGCAGTGCAACGTGTCCTCATGGATTATTTTGTTCTTGGGGAGGTGGGAGTGAGTGGAGAAAACCTTTTCGTTGCGGAGAAGAGAGCTGATAATTCACTGCCCGAAATGTAGCATTTTTAGGCCCCATGGACCACCTCAAAAGTGTATTGTCTGTAGCAGATCACCCTTATGCGTGGCTTCACAGATATGTAAAAACATCTTGTATCTGAGTAAATCATGTTGAGTGCATATGGTTGAGATTACCTTTGTAAATGGAATCCTGCTTTTTGTGGCATTCTGTTGAGATATTTTTCACTTTATCATATTTTAAGTGAAGGTTTAACTGCACCCTGGGTAACGTTTTCAAGGTGTCATCTGTAATCCAGTGGATTGTAGGAAGAATGAGTGCTCTGACCAGTCTCTAAAATACAGTATCCAGTGGGGATATCCTAGTGCGGTGAATCTTGTTCTGGTGGATTCAATCAATTCCTTAACTTTCACCTCTGCTGTCTCCCAAACTATGTCTTCTAGGATTGGCAACAAAATCCTGTCTCAGGATCCTGTCAAGGAAGGTGACTTGGTGTCCTACGTGTTAGCTGACTGAATTGCTTGCTGGGCTTGGTCATGCAACAGCACACCTGTTTCCTGATAAAGTGAGTTAACTGACTGCTGACTGGAGGAGCCAGTCCATAGAAATCCTCATCCTCCCCACTTTGAGCTAAGATGCAGCCTTACTGAGTGTGGGAGATGCACTAAGAGTGAGCATGGGGTGCCTTTTATGTCTTAGATGGTTTGTGGCTGATTAGTCACTTTGAAAACTATGCTATAATATGTATGTTGATGCAGGGTCTCTCACTCAAAAGTGCATGTATTTCTGTATTAATCTTTCTTATACTTACATAATCATCCACTATTATGTATGTTAATGCAGTCCACTACATAGTAGTGGATAGTTTAGAAGTAATCTATCAGTTTTTATTATCTTTCACATCTGTAGTAGATTAATGCACTTGTATGCATGTTTGCTGCTTACTTCTAATTTATATATGTAAATTACACCATCTAAAGACCATCTAAAGGACCAGAAGGTGAAAAAGTCCATGGGACCTCATGGGATTCACCCACGACTGTTGAAAGCTGGTGGATGAAGTTACAAAGTCACTGTCCATTCTATTTGAAAAGTTATGGCAGCCTGGGGATGTTCTTGTTGACTGGAAAATGGGGAACATAACATCCATTTTCAAAAATGGAAAAAAAGAAGACCCAGGGAATTAGAGGCCAGTCAGTCTCACCTCTGTGCCTGTTAACACCATGGATCCTCCTGAAGGCTTTGCTAAGGCATGCAGATAGCAAAGGAGTGTTTGGTGACAGCCAACACAGCTTCACTAAGGGCAAGTTCTACCTGACTGATTTGGTGACCTTTTACCATGGGGTCACAGCCTTGGTGGACAAAGGCAGAGCAACTGATGTCACCTACCTGGACCTGTGCAAAGCATTTGACACTGTCATGACATTCATGTCTCTAAACTGGAACAACAGATTCAGCGTATGGACCTTTCATTGGATAAGGAACTGGCTGGCTGGTCACACCTGAAGAGTTGTGATCAATGGCTCAGTGTCCAAATGGAGACATGCAAGAAGTGCTGTTCCTCAAGAGATGGTACTTGTACTGGTTCTGTTCAACATCTGTGGTGTTGGCAGGGACAGCGGAATCGAGTGCACCCTCATCAAGTTTGCTGATGACACCAAACTGTGTGGTGAAGTCACCAGGCTGGAGGGAAGGGATGCCATGCAGAGGGACCTTGATGGGCTTGGGATGTGGGCTTGTGCAGACTGCATGGAGTTCAACAAAGCCACGTGCAAGGTTCTGCACCTGGTTGAGGCAATCCCATGCACAAACAAATGTTGGGAACAGAAAAGATTTAGAGCAGTCTTCAGAAGAACTTGGGAGTTATGGTGGACCAGAAGCTAACATGAGCCATCAGTAGATGCTTGCAGCCCAGAAACCAACCATGTCCTTGGGGCACCAAGAGAAGCACAGACAGTGGGTAAAGGGAGGGGATTCTCCCCCTCTGCTCTGGTCTGCTCAGACCCCACCTGAAGTTCTGTGTCCAGTTCTGGAGAATCCATCAGAAGGATGCAGAGCTCCTTAAGCATGTCCAGAGGAGAGGCACTAAAATGCTCAGAGGGCTGAGCACCTCCCCATGAAGCTGGGGGAGGGCTTTGTGCACGAATCTGTAGCAAGAGGACAAAAAGCAATGGTTTCAGACGTGAAGAGGGGAGATTTAGATATTAGACATTAGGAGGAGATTTTGTGCTTTGAGGGATAGGTTGCCCACGGATATTGTGGATGTTCCCTCCCTAGAAGTGTTACAGACCAGGCTGGATGGGGCCTAGAGCATTCTGATCTAGTGGCAGGTGTCCCTGTCCATGTCAGGGATGTTGGAAGTAGATGATCTTTAAGGTCTCTTCCACCCCTAGCCATTCTATGATTCTATGATATATATATAAAACGTGTGTATGTACAGTGTGTATACATATACAATGATACATTGTTTTAATGCTTTATTAACACATTGATGCAGACATCTTTGGTTTTTAAGTGCAGATTCCTTACTGGATTTATAAACTCACCCACCAGAAAACAGACATCACATCTGGTTATCTGCTGTTGCAATTCTAATCAGCACATCCATGCAACCTGCAGCTTCTGCCTAAGGAGAGCCTCCAGTCACAGACTCTTCAAAGGTGATGGGAGTAATTTGCAAACAAAATGTGAAGCTTCAGTGATGAAAAACATCACATATGATGCTTTCCTGTACATAACACCAGGCTGAAGGCCTGATAGTGTATTTAAAATGCCTGGTTGCATGCTCTGGATTCCTGCATACAGGGTTGTGTTGTGTAGCTACTTTAAATTGTAGTAGCTGACTTCTTCAGTTGCCTGTGACTGACTTAAATTTTCAAGGGAAAAATGTCACAGGAACAGGAATGAAGATGTTTGTTTAAAGCCATGCATGATGGAAATATCAAAAACTATACTTGAAGAAACCATGAAGAATCAATTTGTTAGGGTAGAGTTCCTTGCCTCTTTTTGTTTGTTTGTTTGTTTGGTTGGTTTTTTTAAAGGCATGGATAAAAGTTTTCTCTGTTAAGCTTCTAGTATAGACATCTGCTGATACCTCCCTATGCTTTGACAGTGTTAACCAAGCACATGTACTATGTGTTTTCATCCATGCTTGAACACAGTTTTACAAACTGAAAGCACTGTAAAGCAGGTCCAGCAAGAGTTTATGCCAACATAGTTGCAGTGAAAAGTTAGAGGGACCTGGATGCAGGAGGAATGAACTTGTTGCTTTGCTGTATACCCAAAAAACAGGTGTATCACCGTGGCTGCTTTATTGTGCTTATTCTGGGTGATACTGTGTTGATGTCTCAGAGCAGTTGCATGGATAGCTGGATGTTAAGCACTTGCATTTCCTCGCAGCCATTGTCTCCATGTGGAGATCTGCATTGCCTGTGTGCATGTGCTGAACAGCCACACTCAGATCCATTTGCTCTGACCTGTTTCTATTCTCATTGCTTCTCATCACCGCATAGAAGCATGCACAGGCACTGCTAATGTCTGTTTGAGATTTATCCTTGCCCTTTAATCATTGCTTTTTATCTGATACAAGTTTGTAATAGCAAGAGCAATTATGTACTGGGAAAGCTGGAGGAAAAATCAGGCAATTTACTGGCACTTGCATGTGGATTCTCAGCTGCTGTGCATTGTTCTGTCTCCCTTGCAGAACAATGGCAATCCACACCAGCTGACCATTGACCCTTGTAAGTGTTTAAATTGGGACTGTATGCCTTTCTGAAGGAGGTGTGCAGCCCTGTGAGCACAGAGCTGGTACAAAGTTCCTGCCTCCCCTACCCCTGGCACAGTAATTGCTGGATGAAACTCCATAGCTTATGCTGCACCAGGAGCCAGTCTTGAAAAGAAGTGGGAGGGAAATGCCCCTGCTGTGTGTGCTGTTGCCAGGTGCCATCTGACACTGCACTCTTGCTCAGCAATGTTGCTTCCCTTCCTGACCTGTCTTGCAGGTGCATCTGTTCCTCATGCCCCGTCTGCCAATGATACCCAGCCTGTTTTGGTCTGAGAAGGACTTCTACAGGATTTTTTGACTGGGAAGCCAGTAAATCCTGTGAATTCAACTGCTGTTGAACCCTTTCTCTCTGAACTCAGACAAGCACTTGATGTATTTGTTCCTGTCATTTCTACTCCACAGGACTGTAGTTGTTGTTCCCCTTATACAACTTAGACAAGTCAGTGGGGCTTGTGAGTTCACAGCTGCAGTGTAGAGATGCCAGTGGTGCTGCAGGTATTGTAGTGATGCTGAAATGAGTGCAGACAGGATCCATTTGTGCGCTTTTGACTTGTTGTTTGGAAGCCTTCCAGCTCTTGACTTCTGACAGTCCAAGGAGATCACCATGTAGGTAAGGTGCCCAGAGAGTCATCTCAGAAATACATTGTCCTTTATTGGATGAATCTCCAACGTGGTACAGGGACCCCCTTCTTTAAAGAATGTCTGCATAAACATAAACTGAATGTTCCTGTGAACAACTTATCCAATGAAAGCAAGTGGCAAGAACTGCACAAGTGGGTTTTAATCATAGAATTATAGAATGGTTTGGGTTGGAAGGGACCTCACTATTCACCTGTGTAAAAAGCCCTACTTCTGCCTTCTTGTAGGCCCCCTAAAACACTCAGAGGCTTAAAAAAGCAGAAATGTTCTTCATTAAAATAAAACATTCTATATCCAGGCTTCAATTTTTTTTGTTTGTTTGTTTGTTTGGAAAATGCCTCATTCATGAGCATGGCATAGGATTATAGGCATGACCAGCTGGCCTGAGTGCAAAAACTTGAGACTAGCTTTGAAAAGAGTAAGCATGCTTCCTCCTGAATATTTTTTTGTTGTAAGTCCTTTTTCATTAATGAATCTTAATTACCTGGAAGTTTACAAAATGTGCAAAACCTATTTAATCTTTCCAGTTCCTTTTTATAGTGAGACCTTTGTGGGACAGTCATGGTGTCTTCCTTGGTTTGTGATACAGCTGATGTGGCATCTTCATGATATTTTCTTAGGCTGATGTAAAGCTGCTAAGCCAGATGCTTTATGTGCCTGGAACTGTCTTTGTTTGCAAGAGCAGCAGCTCCTGCATGGTCTCAGTGTAGTAGAGCTATGCAAGAGGTGTAGGTGGTATGGCTGAACACCACTATCTCACTTGATAGAGAGTTGGAGCATTTGTCCTTGAAAGTGACAGTTCTTCCTGGTAACAGTGCATTAGGCTGTGTCAGGTTTGTCATTAATGCAGTCACTCTGGTCTGTCCATGTCTACATTTGTAGAGGCTTTTGTTCTTGACTCTTTGTTGCAACTTCTGTTCTGTGAGTCTCTCCTATGAGAGATGGTTCTGTTCAGCCTGGAGAAGAGAAGGCTTAGGTGGGTCTTCTCCATGTATATAAATGCTTGAAAGCAGTGTGTTCTTTTTAGTGGTGCCCAGTGACAGGACCAGAGATAGTGGACACAAACTGGAGATTCCCTCTGAAGCTTCCTGTGTGTCTCTCACATCGCTCTGAGCTGGGATGGTTGACCTGGAGCAGACCCTCTTCTGATGGATAACCTTTCATTTCCATGGGTGGTTCACATCAATGCTATCTGCACTCTGTCTTCTAAAGTCCTCATGGGTAGTAGGATAATTTATGTACTTCCTGCTGGTGAAAAGGTGTCTGATACAGTATTATTGGGCTTAGAGCTGTGTTTTCAGGTTCTCTCACGCTTTTGATAAAACTAAAAATCCAACCAAGAACAGGTCATGCAGATGCTGTGTTGATAACTGAAGCTAATGGTTAGCTTTAGGTGCAGACTAACCATGCTAGCCAACAGCACAACTCGGTCACAGCTTTTGGTTCTATCACAGTGTCTTGGTTGGAGCTGATTCTCCATATTGTGGAGCATGCCAAGTCCTTTCTCTATTAAACGCATCAATGCATTTAATGCAAACTGATTACATTTTAATTTAATCAATTTCTAATGCGTTAAATGCAAATGCATCATTTTAGTATCATGAAAGGTGTTGTAAGACTGAATCCTTTGTAGGTCAAGAATTGTTCTATTGGATCTTGCCTTATAAGCCTAAAGACAGATTTCTGTGTGAAGGCCACACAAAACATGAGAATTACAGAGGAGAGATGGGGGTTGTTGTCCAACACACAGTGGAAAGATTCTTTTTCTTGGTTTTTTATATTTGAAAGTTGGTGGCTTGATATTGTCAATGCCTAATGCCTGATGTTAATGAAGAAGTTGAAAACCTGACATCAGTTTTAAACTTTTTTCATATTGCCTTTGCTGGTGCACCTTGTGCCCAACCATGCTTTAAGGCTAGAGGAATTCAATTTCTCTGCCTCTTTAATTTTTGGCCTTTTGGCAGTGAGCATTGACATTACATTTACCAGAAACAACTTTGGAAGTTGTTTTACAGCTTCTGAGGTGGCCACAGCCTTCTACAAAGGACCCTTCTCCCTCAGGTTCTGAGATACTGGTTTGCTACTAAATTGACCCAGAATAAAGAGGTGACCTGAAGAGGAGACTGCTGGCTCTCTGGCCCATGCAGTCACTTTAAAGGTAGCTCTGGAGATTTCTCTGATCTCCTTAGGAAATTTTCATGTTTCTGTATGATTTTAAGAAGCAAATAGTTGCTAGTAGTCCTAGGAGTTGTCAGTTACCATGCCAGAGCATGTATTATGTCCTTCTGTATGGATACTGTGCTGCTTACCGTGCAAAGCTTTGGTGTACTACAAATTGCTGCTTCCAAGGAAGGCAGAACTGGTGTCAATTCACCTTGTGGCTCTAAACCGATGAAGTTTACTGGTGTGATTTAGTGCTACTAAATGTGGAGCAAGAGCAGCTGAGCAGCTAGGGGGAAGCCCCAGCAACCAGCCAGTGGGACTCACCAGGCAGCAAGTTGGAGTATTTTGTCTGATGTCCAGTTCCTAAACATTGTTTTAAAGGATGAAGAAGTTTTTAAAGCTGAAGAAGTCATGTATCTCAGTTAGAAGTCATGTATCTACCTAGATTCTCATTCTTCTGCATTTATAGCTTTTGCTCCTTCTAGGCTTGCAGAAACTGTAGCAGCAAACTGGAATTTGAGAAAAAAGGTCAGCTTTGGTAGGCAGGATGTGCATGTTAATTGAAGTATAAATTATTTTGTTCCTGGCATGCCTCTTGTTTCAGACATGATTTCATTCAGTCACAGCCTGTTCTACCTGTTGATTCTTGATCTCCAATGGTGCTCTGCTATGATGTGATGTGATCAGACAGGTTTGTACTGGATTATGTTGAAGCTGGAATCTTCAAAACATTATTCAATAAATTGAAGCAAACAGTAGGAGTTACTACTTGTAGTGTAGCTTACACATGTTTGTCCTTATCCCTGTTTTTGTTGTCTGTCCTTGGACAACATTCTCCAGGCAGTCTCTTGAGTGAGTTAATTTGTGCATGCTGAACTCATCTCTGAACCAGGGTGCGGTGATCTTGTTGGTGTTTTGGCTTTCCTAATTCACTGTTTCCCTTATTAAATTATCAGACCATCCCCAGCATAAAATTAGTAACTAGAAGTCTGTGCTGTTGCATTTCTGGATGAGTAAGAATAACTTCTTGCTTTTGTTTCAAGTCTAGGTATTACAAGTCGAGAAAGCTTTCTTGTTCCCATGTTCTGTTGCTGCGCTGCTGAGCAAAAATTGAAGATTGAGATAAGCATGAAGGCATCTGAGAGTGTTTCAGAAAATTTCTCTATTTCGACCCTGTCTGTCCAGTAAAATACAGACCACGAGAGATTATGGGAAGCCATGCAGGTTTTCACTTGTATGTCTTTGATGTAAGTTAAAGTGATGTTTGTGGTGGTTGTAATGTCTCTTGGTGACGTGCTCTGCTGACTGTAGATTCACATGGTAATGCCCATGGATGCCCCAGGTAACACTGGGGAATAGTTTTTTAGCCCTCATTAGCAATGTCAGCAGCAAAAAGAGAGACAGACTTTCCATACTGAGCTCAGAAGAGAAACTGCTCTGCAGTCCCTCTTCCATCAATAAAGGGTGCTTTGTACAAAGACATTTGTACTGGAAAAGCTTTTAAGGAGTTCAACCCAATCTAATTTTACTTTGACCTATTAATCAGTTAGCATCATGACTCAAATGAGTTCCTCTGAAACTGAAGAGGGAGAACCTAGAATGAGGTAGGAGAGCACAGCTGCTGCCCTGTTGCCACAGGAGAGGAGAGGGAAGGGCTGGGCTGAAACCCTTCTGCAGATGCTGCCCTGGCAGCTGTGGCTGTCCATGAGAGTAAGGATGGGGAAGGATAGCTTGTTTCCAGATTCCAATGTCCTGTCCCATAGGCTTAAATTCAGGTTGGTGTATGACTTGAAGACTTACTGGTCGAGGATGAGGAGAGCTGTTGCTGCATTTGATTCTCATTGTTTGGAAAAAACAGGCTTAGCTAAGCTTCCCCACCCACCCTGTCCTGTGATTTGCACATTTTTCAAGCAGTCAAAATCACAAAGCAGGGAGGCTTGTGCCAGCAACCTTCATTTGGTATTGCTGTAAGTATCTTCCTGGCTTAGAGAGTTTGGAAAAAATCTTTTGATTTCTGATAACATGTATATGGTGCGAAGCTCCCCAGTATCGTACTGTTTGTGATAAGCTGGAATGTCTGTTTTGCTACATCTCACCTCACAGCTCTTCCATATAAAACTACCTTTGTTTCTTAACTAGAGTTGTTAGCTTAAAACGAAGAAACCTAGGAGTCTTCAGGTGGTTTTGTTTGGAGATGGAGGCCCATATCTTCTGATTCTCTTTTTTTTTTTTTTTTAATTCGTGATGTTTCAGGATATGTACAAAGATCCTACTTCTTTGCAGAAAGAAGGAATAACCAAAATGCTTTCCTTCCTTTAAGTTTTTACCACTGAGCAGAAGCTTCTCTTCAGTTGTTTCACTGGGGCCATATTTTGGGTATTTCCAGGCTGCCTGAACTTTCTTAGCCATTTCTTCACAGTATTGCCCGATGCTTTTTGTGACATCACTGCTGTGGGGAGCCCTCCTCAAAACCATACACAGAGACATGTCCTCTGTTTCTACACACATGAGATTATTATTACAGCTACATGGATCTGTAGAGAAGCATAGTGATTTCTCAGAAATATCTAGAGTGGATGACAGAATTGAAACTATCAACTTCTGTGAATTTTAACTTGACCTTTATTACTTGGAAGTTGCTGACTCCAGTGAAATTCTTCAGGGAGGTGAGTGGGTGACCAGACTTCAACATTGATGTTTTATGTTTGCTCCAAAAGTAACACTTGGTTATTGTATCTTCAGGTTTAAGTCACTGTTTAAGTTTCTCTTATCTGTTATTCTGTTATACTTGAATTTACTAGCACCTCAGACGTGGTTTCTTCCTGTGCATATACACACGTTAGCTTCTAATACCATTTCTCAGCAATCATGAAGCACCCTTGCTGCAGAGTACCTGCTTCTGCAAGCTCTTAGAGAAACCAGAATTATGAGTTTGCCTTTTATCCTTCTTGATCTCCTTTGCTCTGTATCAGTGTGATGGCTGCAGAGTTCATGTGGGAGTCCACAGTATGTTACCTTGGAGAGTATTATTGAAAGGTGTGTAATTGGAATATTCATACATATATTGTATGAAATGCCCTGGACACCTAGGTGCCTTGGTTGCAGCTCACTGGAAAGGGCCAACTCTCCACTGGCAGCACTGCACTCCATCTAACTCTGTCACCAACACCCCCACCACCATGGTCCTGTCTGCTTCTGTGCCACCAGCTCTTCCCTAGGGAAAATTTACATGGGTCAGCATCTGGCACATGCCACTGCACCATCAGAAAAGACATCAGTGTACCAAACCAGTGTCCATCCAATACTCTCTTCTGCCTGCTCTTGTGGAGAGGTCTGCCAGATCTTCTGTAATACATGCCCAGCTGTGCAGTGTTGTGCTCTGAAGAAGTGGTGTGATAGAAGGAATATATTTGATGTTCATCCAAACCTGAGCTGGCAATGTTTTTTCTTTAAACCACATTTCAGAGCATGTGTAATTCCTACTGTTGCAGCAGATCAGCCTCAAATGATTTGCTGGCCTCATGTCAGCCCCAGGTTCTTATCATCCTGTCCTGGCTGATGTATCTGTGATACAAGACACTGGTTTCTAGGCATACTTTCCTTCCATGTTGTTTGAAAATAGTAATTTAAATTTTTATTGGCACAAATTCCTTGGCTTGAGCACAGGGAGGATGAGCAAGGAGGGAGAAACACTTATGAAACCTAGGAGGCAGTGGCCCCTACATTGCAAAGTCTTCAGTCATTCAGTTGTTATTCAGGTTTTCCAGTGTGCCTGTTTCCTGATGAGTTATAGCTACAGATGGTAAAAGTAAACTTTGCATTTTTCAGTGTAGTCCTTTCCCAGATTTTAATTGTTGCTGTCTTTTGTGGTTTTGTTTGACTTTAAATTTCCTGGAGGGTGCTCTACAGATGGAGAAGGTAGTGCTCAAGGCTTGAGTTTTGCCCTAATTTCTCAAAATTTCTGATTGGAACAGTAGTGTTTATCTCTTCTTTTTTGTTGTCTCCAACAGCCAGGGGATGGCTTCTTCTGGGGAGCAGCACGATCTGGAGAAGAAACTTTAGATGGTGCTTTTCTGGGATGTGGGTGTGTGGGGTGGGTGCTCAGTGAGGTCTCTTGAGTACAAATGGAGCCATGTGGGACTAGCTCAAAGTGTAATGGGGAGGCAGAAATAAAGCTTATTGCTTGTAATTATAAAAGGCAGTTGTTAAGTCTGGAAAAATGATCTGCAAGTAATTGTGACTCTTGTTCTGGATATATGGCATTGTGATAAGGTAGAAGGAGTCAAAGAAACCAAAACCCTAGCTGAAGGTTCCGATGTTTAATACAGCATCCAAAGTATCATCTGGGTGGTATTAAGGTACAACTGCATCTGGTTATCCCCTTGCTGGACTTGGAAATTAAATGTTTGCTTGTCTGCTGTACTTTCTGGCTGTGTATTGTGTTTGCCTACTTCATGTGCTTTCCCTGCAGTTCATAAAGGCATTTTTAAAATTGACTAAAGGACGTTTAAATTTATTTTAAGCTTGTTAGTTTGTATTGAGTACCTGGGGGAGGGATTATCAGGTGGCCCCTGAGAAAACCATGTTTAGTGAGAGAGAGGGAAGACGAACCTTTTGTGTTTGAGCTCGGCACATTCCCTCTAACTGGTGCTGGCCTAATCTAGACAGGCTGACAGGTGCTTTGGAAGAGGTAAGAGGTATTTATTGGGATTTTTCTTTCCTCTGGAGCTCTTGCAGTCAAGTGGGATCAAAGTCAGCTGTGGTGGGTTAATGTGGTTGGGGACACAGAGTGTCTCTGTGTTGGGGACGGTGGTCTGTGTTAATGCAACAGCTAGACACTGAGTGTGATCAGCATTTGACAAATATATGTAGTTCTTGGGTCAGGTGAGATTAATTAGGATTATTTTTCCTGAAAGACAGAGCTTTTAACTATAATAATTATTAATAGTATTTATTTATAGTTATAATGTTGCAATGTCTGCATTTCCAAAATACAATTGAAGCTGTTTATTATTCAAGAGG
The DNA here is from genome assembly GCA_038090715.1 of Florisuga fusca. NCBI lineage: Eukaryota > Metazoa > Chordata > Aves > Apodiformes > Trochilidae > Florisuga > Florisuga fusca. Next base: position 2,507,542 of record JAAWXA010000055.1, read on the forward strand.
TGGTTAGTGTAACTACAAAGGTATTAGTAAAGGTAACAAGAGTGCTCTGTGTTTGTATTAATTGCTGTTATTCTTTACTATTTTCTTTAAAATAATAGATGCATTATTGCAGTTCATTCTCAGGCTATAAAATACATCTTGTAAGGATTTTACCTTGAAAAGGGAGAGCAAACATGAGCTGGACCCCTTTAAAGTGTAAAATTTACCCTTAATGATGTATGTGGGTCAGATACTGCTTGCTGAATCTCTGCCTGTAACCTGTGAACTTTACAAAGAGTACACCTAATTTCTCTTGGAGTGCAGGTTGACCAACAGTGCTCTGAGTGTCCATGAAGGAACCCACTTGCTTTAAGTTGAAGGATTTGGAGTTTAAAGTGTACTTTTGCTGTCTGTGAGCAATAAGGATCTGTCTGCTCTAGGAAAATCTTTCATGCATAGAATACTTCTCATCTTCCCTTGCTTTTCTCCTTGCTGCCAGTCTTGTCAGGAGTTTTCTGTGGTTAAACTACAGCATATGCTAAGAGTGACAGCAAGTCTGTGCAAAAGGCTAAGGCAAGCTTGTAGGAGTGTCTTGGGATTCACAACAGTGTGAAAAGTGTTGAAGTTATCTTCTCTGAGTAACAAAAAGTCAAAATTAACACAAATAAATGGTCATAACCAATTCCCTGCAGAAAAGGTGGGGCTGCTGTCCTGAGCAGCCTGTGTACCATGCCGTGGGGACTGGGGTTGTGTATTGTGCACATCAGCATCTCTTCTGCACTGATGCTTTCAGATTCCACTGAGCACACTTGGAAATTTAAGTGAAGAGAAGGAATGGGCAAAGTGATTCTGCACTGTGCATGTGTAGTGTGCCATGAGAGAGCAGATAGAAAGTGGTGCTGGCAGGGCCCCAGGTGCAGCCTCCAAAACGCAGAACTAGATGGGGCTGGTGAGCTGCCTTGCCCTGCCAAGACTTCTTCTGCGGTCAGACTTCAAAATATTTTCAGGGTGGAATGGCCTAAACATGAACTTTTGACTGCAATAAGAACGTACTCAGGCAAAATGGGTAGGAGGCTGTGCACAACTTACTCCAGGGAGAAAGCTTCTGGAGAGTGCAGAAGCTAAGATTAGCAGTAAAATTACCCTACAGGCCAGTCCTTTGGGGCTCCCCTCCTGTCCCAGAGAGCAGATGGAGAAATGTTCGATTGTTGAAAATGTACTTTCAACAAGCAAAATAACTCTTTTTTTTTTTTTTTTTTTTTTTTTACTAGAGCAATAAAAGGGTGGCAAACAGGCTTTGAGTTCCTTTTGGAACTTGTAGGATGACTAGAGATGCTGAATTTCATAGAATCATAGAATAATTTGGGTCGGAATGGACCCCTAAAGGTCAACTAGTCCAACCCTCCTGCAGTAAACAGGGGCAATTTGGGGCACTGCATTTAAGTACCAAGTTTTTTCCCCATCTTTGACTCTTTGATAGTCCAGTGTGGACTTGTGTATTGTGTGCTCTGTGAAGCTTGGAATAGCTTTCACCTTTTCTTTAGGCAGAATGGTTTTGAGGCTAAAACTCTTACCCTGTTCAGGACTTTATGTTCTAAAGTAAGAAAGAAAATTTGGAAACAAATTCATGGTGTGAAGCATTAGAATGTTGCAATCTGGGAGTCAAAGTCAATAAATATTATTTTTATCTTTCTTGGGGGAATAAAAGGCTCTTACTCAGATCTTGAATTCACAAGTGTGGTTGGGACTGGAGTGGAGAGCTCAGGTGGAATCTTCTTGCATGGCTGGCCAAAGCAGGGTCTTACTCATGTTGCTGATGACCATTGGATCTTTTTCACTGTGCTAGTTATACAATTCACACGTGCTGCTCATTCTTTGTTGTGAACTACCTTTGTGTCTTCAACTGCAGTCACATACACCTCAGAGATGTCATGCAAAGTTGAATCTCAACACTTGGGAGGCCATGACATTTCTCTTCATAACTGTAGGATGAGGACTAAAGCTTGCTTCAGTGGTGAGGAAGAGGGTTGCCCTTAAAATCTACTAGGGGAGAAACTTACAATTGGTCTGGTTCAGGCTGAACGGATTGGAATCTCATAATAAAGCTTTAAAAAGTCTTGGAAACAAGAGGGTAAATCCAGGTATAAACTGATGATCTGCTCTGAAGTCAATGGGAGCTGCTTCACTTTGAGGATGAGTCCATCCATTGGGACAGAGCCTTGTGTGTGCATTGCTAAAGAAGGAAAGACTGCCTTATGTATTGCTTTAGGTAAGGAAATGAAGGCATATTGTGAGGGTGAATAGTCTTTAATAACAGATGGTGTGTCTGTGTAATGTCTTGGAAGACCTGAAATATTGGGTTTTGCTTGTTTTCCATCTAAATTTCTGTTTACTTTTTGAAATGAGCATTTAAAGCAAAGCAGGAGTCAGCTATGGATGATGCTTGGTTTTGACTGACTTGGGGCAAAGGCAGAGCTAGGACTGGAGCAACCCTTATCACCAGTGTGCTCAGGCTGGTGCAAACCCTCCTGCTGAGCCTGGAAACAACATGAAGGGTGCCAGAGTAAGTCAAAAGGCATCATGTCTGGGCTGCCATATGCCTGTGGACTTTGAGTTTGGCTTTGTACACATGACTTTGGACTTGAGCTGTTCTCAAGTGGTGCCTGAGGAAAGAAGAACAAAATACCCCTTCCAAAGAAAGAGTATCCCAGTGAATTTGAGAATAGTCTTTTCCTGCCTCTGTATGTATGCCTGCCTTTTGTGTATTTGGTTTTCATTCCTGCTGATAGGAGTGTATTTAGTAGAACACCCTTTTGATATATATGAATAATTTTCTTTTTTTGTTGTTGTTTTTAATTAATTTTAATAGGTATGTTGCAGCGGATCTGAAAGTGACATAAGAAACAGTTACTCCTGCAAAGAGAAGCCTCCCTGCAAGGCCATCGAAGATGTGGACTACCATTGTATTCATCCTGCTAGTTTCCTTCTGTATATGTGAACACAGATTTTCTATCCTGAAAGGGAGAGGAGTTCACGTAGTGCAAATAAACAGTCTGACAACTGAAAAGCAGTGCAGGCAGGCTTGTCAGTTCCCAGGTGCTTCAGGTGAGGTTCTTGTCCCTTAGCTGGAGTTCCAGATGGGTTTTCAGTTCCTTAAAGGTCTCCCCTGCTCCCCTGACATCTGTCTTTCTTAATTCCAGTTGTTTACAGGCGATTACAGTTATGGCTTCTTTGTGCAGTCCTGTGGTGCTATGTAACTTCTGACAGCTTTGGTTAAATTGAATCCAGATCAACCATTTCCCATGGCCCTTCAAGTTTCTGTTAGAAACAGCATACGTGTATGCTTTGTTTGCACTGCATATGGTGCTAGGTCACTTCTCTTGAAGAAGGATTATTCCATGCTGCCAGATATTTGCAGGTGAACAGTGCTGTTGTAGGCAGCTGCACTGGAATTACCAGTCTTTCCTCACTGGTATTTATGTGTATTTTTCCTGCCTTAGAGGAAACCACTTTTATCCTGCAACTAAACACAGTGTTAACAAGTCTGGGGAGATGAGAGCCTTCTACTATCTACTTCTGAGATGTCTTTAAAAAGCATTAAACTTCTAAATGAGTCATTTGGAATTGTCCTTATGAAGGACTCTATCTTATTTAGCAACATGTGAAAGCCTGTAGCACCTGCTCACCTTGTGGTGCTCTGGAGAAGATGAGACTTTGGCTCACGCAGATGAATCTGATAGTGTGATAGAAACATAATAAAGATGTCTTTTTTTTAATGCCTGGTGGTTTCAAACCTTTAGTTTTAATGATGAGATATCCCTTTACAGGAGAAACAAAGCACCTTTCTAATAAACCAGGTGTTTTATTTTGAAGGTAGAATGCGAGTGAGTTTGTCTCCCAGGCACCAGAGCTGTGAAACTTCATCTTCTGCTTTTTAAGGTTAAACTCTAGAGAGAGAACACATTCACACTGACTGTACTGAGACTTAGGGTCTGTAGCACTGCATGTTTGTCTTTTCCACCTGAGAATCTCTAAACATGGTGCACATGTCATCTTAACCTCCTCATGTCTTGATAAGGGTAGAAAAAGTGCTCTCAGCTGCCTCTTCCAGAGCATTAGGAAATTAAGTTAGTTTGTGGTCAGGACTGGGAGGTGATCCAAGTCCATGCTTTACCCTGTTGCCGATTTCAACTACTTCTTTTATACCCTTTACACTGTTCTCTCCTGATGTGCTTTATACAGAGCAAGTCCAGTTGAATGTTAGCTTTGTTGGGCAGAGGGTGTTGAGCCTCTGGAATCAGTGATCCATTCCATCTTCAGGAAAACACGCAAAACTAAGCTAAAAAGGATAAACCTTTTCAGGTTTACATTCTGTATTAAACCTACTGAAACAATTTAATTTCTGTTTGTTACTTGGTGGCCAGTGTGTGGTGTCAAGGTAGATGGAAAAGATACAAACTCTTGCCATTAATGTGTAGCCATATGCAGAAAGACAATCTGGAGAGAAGGATCTGAAATGTCTTTTTTATGATTAGCTTTAGGTTTTAAGATCAACTTTACTGCTCTCAGTGTCCATTTCCACCTTCCCCAGGTATATTTATTTCTGTGCTTTCTTTCATTAGAGAAGTCAGGCTTGAATCTTAGATGTCAGAATAGTTAGAGCTGCTATATTGATTCCTGTGACTTCCAGTTTTTTCTCACTAAGGCTGAGTCAGGATTCTGAAGTACCTTCCAGCAGCACTCATGGGTGGTTTGGGTTTCTTTTTTGTTTGGGTTTTTTTTTAAAATATCTAATTACAGTCATGAAGCTGTGTGCTCAGTATACTGTGTGTAGCAACCCATTTGCTTTGCTGTTTGCAGGTACCCATCACTGTAATTGGGCTGTGCCCTACCAGAATCACTGCATCCTCTTGCAGTGTCACCAGCTGAGTGTATGCCACAATGCCAGAGAGCAGGACATCAAAGATCTGCTTGGAGGTAACACCATGCTTCAGGCTCCTGCTAAATCCAGGCTCCTGGTGCTTTTGCTCTAAATGCCTGCCTTAGATTGTGCCTGGCTTTCAGCTGAGGGAGATGGGTTGTGAAATGCCTGCAGGGTGATTCCATAAATATAGTAGAATCCCTGGAAAAGTGGTGTGAGAGCTCTTGAGCCTGCTTGTGCATGATGTATCTTGGAGTCATTTTTGTAACTGTTACTGAGTAACAGGTTCTCTCCACGCTGAAGAATTCATTCAAGTAATTTGCATTCCACATGATGTCCTTTGGAGAATAAAGACATAATAGATGTATTTATAATTTTTAAAAGAAAGGAAAATGTCTTGGCATTGTTTTTTTTCTGAGATTGCTAAGATTTTGTTCCAGAGACTGCAGGCTGCTCCTGTCATCGGTGCAGCTTCAGCAGCAATTGCTCATGGTGACCTTCTAGTGCCACAGTCTTTAATTTTAATTAGGTGATATAATAACAAAATGGAACTTATTCTTAATTGGGGAATCGGTCTTCTAAAGTATGTTTCAAGAGTTTGCTTTACTCAAGTCATAGAAAAAAAAGTTTGGTCATGGTTCTTTAGAGTTGGCAAAGGTTTCTCTACAGCATAGCAGCCAGACCTTTGATAAGCAGAAGGGACTTATGTCTTTGTAAATCTGGATCACTAGTTGTAGAGGAAATTCTCCTGAAGTATGAAGGTGTAAGTGGAAAATTCTACTCAGTTTTAGAAGGTGAAAATTAGGAATCTTATGTGCAATGCTTGTACTCATGCTGTATAACTCAAAAGCATGAGTCTTCTTCTCAGGAGCTGGCATTCATAATGCTGTTGCTAATGTGCTTTTGTGTTGTAGCTCTACTTCATTACAGCCCTTTTGTGGAATTAATTCCTTGGTTGGGCAAATAGCAGAGGTCTGTGGCAAAACCAATCAACCAAAACAAAAAAACCCCTCAAAGGGATTACATGCAATAAAGGCAAGGCTCTGAGTTTTCATGTCCTTGCTGATTTTAGGACTGATTTATTTCACTTGTACTACAGAATATGGGCTCTGGTTTGCATGTTTGGGATATGAGGTGAGGTTTGAGTGTGAGAGTTTTATTCTTATGAAGTTCATTGGTTTTGTCTTTTTGAAGAAATTATTTGGAAAAGGGAAACAGTCCTGTTTCACCACCAAAGCTACACACAGAGAAAGGAGAGGATGGTAAATGCACAGGTTGACCAACACATGGGAAACTTGTTTTCCTCAACTGCCCAGACTCACAAGATTCACTTGAGGAACTTAGTTGGGTTTGAGACTGAAGATGTAACAACAAATGCAAAAAAACCAATTGCAAGCAATGCAGCCACCACCACAGCAACAACCACCACTGCCACAGCCATAACAATAAGTGTTACACATGCAACTGTCTTCACTACAGCTTATGAAACAACTGCCAAGGCCTCAAACACCCCTGGAGGTTCTGATCTCTTTGATGAAGTCATGTCATCCACTGACTCTTCTCCTGCTTCTGGTAACATCTCTGATGCTACTTCCAGCCATGTCTCCAAGCTTGTGACCACCACTGAAAAATCAGAAGATAGTGGCTCTGTCTCAGTATTTTTCACTTCTACTTCTTCTCCTCTCACTGTAATATCTGAAGCAGGTACTCAAATGCCTACAACGGAACAGTTTAACCCAAGCACCACCAGTACTTCCCACTCCAGTAGCCCTGCCACTGCTGGAGCTGGCCTGAAGACACTGAGCACAGCATCGACCACTTTCATCCCACAGGATGCAGGAACATCTTCCACTGACACTGTGACACTCAGCCCCCTGGAGAGTTCACACTCTGTGGATCCACAAAGTGTGGGTGTAATGCCTGGCATTACTTTGCTGTATCTAGAGCCAAAAGCAAGTACGACCACAACATCCTTGAGTAAATCAACTTCTCTTCTGGGCTCTACAAGAGGTGCCATGGTTTTACCTACTGCCTCTACAGCAGAAACTACGACTGGGCGTGGGATAAAGTCAGTGTCTTACATTTTTGCAACAAGCACAGCTCCAGCAAATGCACCCAAAACAACAGCTTCAGGCCTTGAAGAAACTCAGAACATGGACAATGAGTATGTTCTCATTGCTGCCAAGCCCCTAACTCAGTACTTAGAGGATAAAAGTTCTCTTCTGGCAGTACTATTAATTGGTACGTTTTTTTTCATAACTGTTACAGTTCTTTTCCTTATGCAGGCCTATGAGAGCTACAAGAGGAAGGATTATACACAAGTGGATTATCTGATCAATGGGATGTATGTGGATTTGGAGATGTAAAATGGTGGAGATAAAACAGTGGACAGAGAGATGGGAAGAGACTGAAAGCTTCCCTAACTTAATTATTTTTCCTATTTTGTCTACAACACAAACTGGAAGTAGTTCTGGATTTCCTTCTGATGCAATTGAGGAGAAATGCCATGTACTCTATTAAGACAAAAAAAAAGTTATTAAATTGTGAATCAGGTTGCTGTAAAAAAAAGGAAAGGTAATAATTTTTAAAACTTCCATAATGTGCTTGGCCATGATTTTGCATTGCAAAACAAACTTAACAAGGGGTATGTAATCATCCTTGGTAAATGCTATGGCACTTTTTCAACTGTTTGCAGTGCAAGTACCTTGTATTTCCTTTGTTTCACCTGTTCTCCTCTGAAAACAGAGCAAATGATGCTCTCTCCTTTTGCAAAGTGCTCTGGAATTGCCAGTTGAGAAGAGTGAAGTATTCCTGCAACAGGGAACTTTTAATCCAGTATGTCATGTCTCAATATGCATCTTGCTTTTTACAAGGCATTATAAACTCTCTTAACTGCTTACACAAGGTATCTTTTCACCATGGAGCAGATTATTGTGCCTATGCACTTGAATTCTTATTTTTGTATCTGCATAGTAAATAGGGCTCTGGAAGGGCTTATCTTGTTGCATTTTTGTTTTCATGCCTGACCCTGCCAGTTTAGAAGCAGGCAAGTGAGCTTTTGGGGATTAAGCAAGTTAGCTCTACTTCAATATTCTAAGTACAAGGGCTTTGAAAAGCTCACTGGTAGTATGGACATATCACTGAAGATGCTGGTCATCTTCCAGGGTACTGCTTCTTTAGTTTCAGAGCAATAAGCTGCCAGTCTCCCAGGTATGCAGACCCTTTCACTGCTTATTATCTTTAATGCATAGAGAAACAGGCTCTGGTTTTGGGGTTTTTTTTCGGGGGGAGGGTTGTTGGGTTTCTGTGTTTGTTTGTTTTTTTATTTAGAACCAGCTCAGAGTTGCTAGTAATTTACAAACCTGATTGCATGTCAAGTTGCTGCTCATCTCTGAAGATCAGCAGCTGATACAGTGAGCATAAAACACATTTTCAGCAATTATTCCTCAGTGATTAATGCAGCTTATTTGAATGACACATACGTACCAATAGCAAAATGCTGGTTCAAGATGCATTATGTTTCTTGTGGTTTTTTAAACCAGATTTATAGCCTGTCTTTTGCTTTGCTTTGAATTAGTTGGTTCTTCTTTAATCCTGCCTGTATGTAATTTTGAGGCTGATAATAGGCAAACCTGGAGGGGACAAATAAGGCTGAGGGACTGAATTTTATTGTATTTTAAGGTTATTTTTAATTGGTTTCTCCTTGGGAGAAGGGAACTGAACCATGATTTCTGCCATGTTCCAGGAGCTGCCTGTGTGCAGTATCTATGCAAGAAGGGTGCTGAGGACGTCCCCCAGCACAACTGGGGAGTTGTATCCCGTGAAATGCTTGGGACTGTTCACCTCAGCACAGGTGTTCTCTTAGCAGACGTCAGGCAGATGCTGCTTTACCACCACAAAGTCCAGAGATGCCTCTTTTACATAGGGATTTCAGGTTTCACCTTAATTGTATGACTTAAGCAGATGAGTAACTAACCACAGACTTAAGCACGTGGTCTTGCAGCTCTGTTCCAGATACTGAGATTAAGAGCTGCCTCCTTGACTCCCTTCTGTTTCCCAGGCAAATGGGAATGAATGAAGAATAAGGAGATGGGCGTCACCTCACGTTCAGCTCACTTCTGTTTCTCCTCATTTGGGCATCTCATGTACGTGCTTGCATTTTGGTAGGGTGAATCAAGGCAATAGTGCTCTTCCTTGTAATTTAAGCCTGCCTATGTAAGTGAACTTCTGTCTGTAGGAAGTGCCTTCTTGCATTGGTCATTGTTGTAGCTGTTCTGCTAGTGCTCTGCAGTATTTTTTTTTTTTTAATGAGGAGTCTGAACCATTTTCTCAAAGGCAAACTATGATCATCAGACTTGTAATTGCTTATCCTGGAAACGGAAAAATTTGGATGAACTTTGCACTGACCGTGGCCTTGTTTCTTTTGCTCTCCATGGACCTATTCAAAGATGCAAACTTGGACACCAGATTCTGTGGGGTAGAGTGGAAGCTTGTGAAGTTGTGTTGAATTTTATTCTCCTCTTGGAAGAGGTGTTACACTCCTGTATTGATTTCTTGGAGGGAGAAGGAAAGGGGAGAGGAAAAAGGAGAGGAAAGGAAAGAGGAGAGGAAAGAGGAAAGGAAAAAGGGGAAAGGAGAGGAAAAAGGGAAAAGGAAAGGGAAAAGGGAAAAGGAAAGGGAAAAGGGGAAAGGGAAAAGGAAAGGGGAAAGGGAAAAGGAAATGAAAAAGGAAAGGAAAAAGGAAAGGAAAGTCTATTACTTAAAAACAACTGAATGAGTTTTCCTTTTTAAAAACAGACACCTTCCACGATCGGTTCATTAAAAACAAAAAACTTAACTTTAAGTGGGTATGACATACTTGCAAGTATTGAAATTGGATTAAAACTATTTTCAAGTTTCTCAGGGGCACAGGAAGACTATTACAACTACATCATGGCTGAAGAAACTATCACCATAAAAAACTTTTTGGCTTCTTAACAGGTTCTCACAGGAAGGTGAGTACTCATCAGAAGCTTGCTGCAGTTCCCACAGCCCTGGTATGTTCAGATACTCTTTAGATACTGGCACAAGCTGACGTTTTTGTTCTTATTTGACTTACTGCACTTCCAGCTGTGAATTATTTTCTCAGCAGAAACTGAGCTTTTTAGTGTAAGAATGAGTATCAGAATGAGTCTTGCCTCTGTGCATTTCTGCACACAAGGTGGAGATCTTCATGCTCACCATAGAACTTACCATAGAATCATGGAATTATCTGAGTCTGAAGGGACTTCTTTTAATGGTCACCTACTTCTAAATCCCCCCTGCAACAAATGGGCATCTTCAGTTAGATCATGTTGTTTAGAGCCCTGTCCAGCCTCCCTTGAATGTTTCCAAGGGTGGGGGATCTACCAGCTCTCTGGGCAACCTGCTCCAGTGTTTCACCACCCTCACAGTAAAAAATTTCTTCCTTGTAGCTAGTCTGGATCTACCATCTTTGAGTTTAAAACAATCGCCTCTTGTCTTTTAACAATGGAGCTCAAAGTGCAATGACAGCTGAAGATATTTCAAGCAGGTTTTTCTTTGCATCCCAATGATTTTGTCTTGTACAACTCAATTTAGTCATTTAAAAAAAAATAAAAAAAAAATACTGGGCTGGAGCCTGGCCACTGAAAGTCAAGGTATGTTTGCTGGCTGGTACATCGAAATGCAAATCTAAAGATTTCATGGCTTTACTGGAACTGTTTTGCATTAGGTACTCATGAGCATTGAAGAAGGAGAGCAGTGGGACTGTGGAAAGTGGATTCACATGCAATTGGCTAAAGGCCTTTTCTGTAGCAGTGGCTTCATATTACAGATTCATAGAATGGTTTGGTTTGGTTTGGATTGGAAGGGACCTTGAAGATCATCCAGCTCCAACCCCCTGCATGGTCAGGGACACCTCCCACCAGCCCAGGGTGCTCCAAGCCCCATCCAACCTGGGCTGAGACACTGCCAGGGATGGGGCAGCCACAGCTTCCCTGGGCAGCCTGGGACAGGGGCTCAGCACCCTCACACTAAAGAATTTCTTCCTGATATCTAAATTCTAGCCTCTTTCAATTTGAAACCATTCCCACTTGTCATTACATGTCCTTGTAAAAAGTCTCTCTTCAACTTTTTTGTAGGCTTCCTTCAGGTACTGGAAGGCTGCTATGAGGTCTCCTTGGAGCCTTCTTTTCTCCACCAACTCCATCTCCCTCAGCACTCCCTAAGAGAGGTGTTCCGTCCCACTGATCATTTTGGTAGCCCTCATCTGGACTTGCTCCCACAGGTCCGTGTCCTTTATATGTTGTGGACTCCAGAATAGGATGCAGTACTCCAAGTGGGGTCTCACAAGAGCAGAGAGGCAATGACTCATCCTCTTTCACCTGCTGCTCACACTTCTTTTGATGCAGATACACAAGTCTGAATCACGTAGGATTTCTTCCCTTCTGGCTCTTTTTTCTTTTTGTGCTGGAGGTCACCAGTAGCAAACATTCATTTGGTTGTTTCTACCTTCAACCCATTGTTTCTGTTTGAGCTAAAAAAAGGCTTCTAGAATGGAAACATCCTGGAATTAAATTTAAATTAGATGCCATGTCCATGTTATTTAATTGTTTATTTTAGAAGCATGTTGTTCTAGACAGCAGAGAAGAAAGAGGAAATAATGGAGCATTAAAATATATAAAGGAATAATAGGAATTAAGATCTTCTTGACTGCAAATGTGAGTTTGCAATTTGCCATGTGGTGTCCAGAGAACTGGTATTGGGGAGCATATGCATGATCTTTGAAGCAACAGCTAATGAATATAGTTGGAAAACATCTGGGGAGCTCTGGAAACACAGGTGTTGTGGAGTTGGTTTCTTTTGTTTTTTCTGCTGGCTGCCTGTATCTGGCATAAAAAACCAAACAAAACCAAACAAAACCAAACAAAACCGCAAACCCCAACCAAACAAAACCCCCAACCAAACAAAAAAATCCCCCAAAACCCCCCAAACCAGATCCCTGCTGTGCTGAAACATTTCTAAGGGCTTTTTCCACTACAGTCTCTCTGTTTCTTCTCTGGCGTAGAGTAAAGGTGAGATCACATTACAGCATGTCCTGACCAGGGCAGCCTCCTTCTTTCCATGGCCTTGCAGTCTCATGAATCTGAATTAGACTTGCTGCACTTGGCTGAGGTTGGCCCATGGGTTCAAAAGCAAATGCTTTCATCTTGTACAAAGCATGGGCTCATAAATTTGTGCTTTTCTAGAGGAAGTCAGACTAAACAACAGCAAAGCCTGGATCTGTAATTGTTCCTATCTGCTAGAAGATCTACATAGTTCAGGGTTAGGACCCTTCTTTGACTTTTTGGTCTTGCTGGACAGCTAGTTGTTGTGGGCAAAGATGGTCTTTGCTGTATAGCATTTTGGGACTTCATGTACGTTCATGTCCTTGAGCCCTTGTCTTTCTGTGCTGCTGCTCTGATGCATTCAGAGCTGTCCTGCCTTGGCTGTGAGAGCCCAGCAGGTTGTGCTGTGGGGAAGCTCCTCTGATCCCATTACTGATTAGTCCTGGGAGATGGTCAGCATGTGCCTTGGCTGGAGTTATGTTTGAATTACAAAGTAATTTTAAAAAGGAGAGGTCCTTTGCTAGCAGGCAGACCTTGTCCAACATCTGGCTGATGCCAATTAACAAGACCAAAGCTGTTTGGATGGGACTGTACAATCTGTTTGAAAAAGCAAACAAATAACTTGTCTTCATGAAAAACTGGTAAATGTTTTAACCCCTTCAAGCTGGGACAGGTGAAGCCAATTAGTCATGGACCCATCATACAAGTGGTTCCTGTTCCTTACTGTGTGCAGATGACATGGTAGAGCCCAAGCTAGTGAATGCACACCCTGTTAAATCTGCCTGTGTAACTCCTGTGACACTAGCAAATGGAGAAGAAAGAAGGAAGGAATTTTTCTGCTTGAAAATGCTCACATTTGGACAAGTTTCTGAGCAACTTTGTTCATCCATCACTGCAGCTTAGCTGAAATTAGCAGCTGAATAATGATTAATGTTAACTTTTCCATGGGGGAGGAGTTCCCCAAGCTCTTGGAAGACTGAGACACCTTTTATTTTAGTAGGGGAATGGGGAGGTGCACAGTGGCTGCCAGCTGGTCCTGCGCCCTTGGGCAATAACAAGGATATCCTTGGTATGATGTGGTACCCTGTGCTAGCAAGCTGCTGAGCCTGTGCCAGAAGTGAGAGGCTTTGCTTGGGGAGGAAGCTTTGCTGAGATCAGTTCACAGGGCAGTACTGCTGCAGAGCAGCTGAAATCCTTGCTGATTACTTCAGTCAGACCTAGGTAAAGCCTGTTATGCAGTTATGTGCTGTTATGGCTATTGAAGGTGCACAGGGTAAATGGAAGATGTGTGCTCAGGATAAACATCTGAACAGCTCAGCAATGGGAACCTGTTGCTGGTAGAAGATGGCTCTGAGCTGAACCCTCCTGAATGGTGAGTATTCCCAACAGTGAGAGAGCAGCAGCAGCATTTGTGCTACAAACCAATGGCTACAGGTTCCAGGCAGAAAGGCTGATCTGTAAGGTAAAATCCAGCTTTTCTATCTCATCCTCCTGTTGTTTCCTGAGTCAAAGTGTATTGCAAGAATGTTGTAAGAACTGAAGACAATTTAATTTTTTTTTTCTTTTTCTGATTTATTGATTTTTACTTATTCCTACCTGCCTTTAGTATTTAGACTATGTGTAGTATTGGGATAAAGATCTTCAGAAGAAATGAGCTTCCCTTGAAGTGGCACCCTGGAGTGGGTCACTTCTCACTGGAGCCCCTCACAGGTGCTCTGCAATATCTGAAGATGATCTGGTGAGAACTGTATGCATAGTAAAGGAAAAGAAAGAGCAGACATTCCTATGAACAGTTCTTTCTTAACTGGACCGGGCTATTATTCTTCATGCTTCTGCATGAATTTGATTGCTGACCAGAGGAAATAGAAATACACCTCTGCATGCCTTTTTACAGAACTGTCAGCAGAGGGAATTAAAAGCCAGAACAAAAGCATTTTAGAGGTACCTATGTTGGAGCTAAAGACATTGCTATCGCATTGACTTGAGATGCTAGCTGAAAATACTGGGGTTTGCTGATCCAGATGGCAGTCATGGAGCCAGTTTCTGGCCACAGTACTGTGTAAAGGTTTGCATCATTATCTGTCCTTTCCCTAGCTCATCTTTAAAGCTCTTTCTGATTGTCTTAAGGAAGAGAGCATTGCAGCAGCAAGGTGATATTGCCTCATCTCCCTAGTGCGGTACATGGGGACCCACTGTGGCTGCTTCCCATCCTGCAGCATGTGTGTGTTTGTGTTTGCATGTGTTGTTCTAGGAACTGTCATTTGAAGTATAGATACTTCACTCATTGCCAACACAGATCTCACTGCTCTTTTCAAAGGAAAATGTAAGAGCTGTTCTACAAAAGAAGGCATATGTGAGATTTCTATTCCACCACTTGGAATCTGTTTGGCTCAAGCCCTGAAATGTGAGGTTTAATATTCCTTCATGTCCTGGTATTTCCTGCCAAAAAAGACCACTGGGGTGCCACCAGGAGGCTAATCCTTATTCTGAGATTTATTACATCACAACACCCCTTTACCACTGCTAAATAAAACTTGAACTTCACTTTTCAAATGACCATGTGCTTTTTGCTGGGCTGCCATATCCTTTCTGTTTCTTCTCGCTCTATGTCTTTTCTAATGATTCCCATGAGTTGAAGAGGTCATAATGTAGATGAGAATAATAATAAACCTGCACTAAAAGCAGCTGCATTGTGGAGGAACTTTAAACCTAAAAGAAAAGCAGGCAGGAACAGTTTTGACCACAATGTGCTCTTTAATTGAAACCTGGGCTGGAGCTGACCTGCCTGCCTTGTGATGCCGTGTGGGTTGGGTGGGGAAGCAGTATGCATTGCTAACCTACTGCTGTAATATTTATACAGGTTATTTTAGCCTGTGAAAATGGGAAAATTATGTTATGTGCAACATTTGATTTGGGCCACCCATATGTCAAGTGTGAGGGGAGGCTGCAGGAGCCCTGGCATTGCTCCTTCCACAAGGTTTTTGCACTTCTGACAGGTACACGGTCACTGGGCAGAAGACAGAACTAATCACGGGAAGGTGGATTTTAAATCACCTCACCTTGTCTGGTGTTCACTCACGAGCTGCAGCAGCCTTGCTGAAAGCTTTTTTCAGTGCAGATCCCTCTTGTGTACTTGTATAAGCTTTGCAAGAGATCCTGGGCAAGGGTATGTGACAGATGGAACAACATGTACTGGAAGTTGAACTGGAGCTCAGACTACTCCAAGAGGGCTGAGACTGCTTTTTTTTCACCTTTTTTTTTTTTTTTTCCTCCTTTCTTTTTTTCCTTTTTTCTTTTCTTTTTCTTTTTTTTTCTTTTTTCTCTTTTTCTTTTTTGTTTTTTCTTTCTTTTTTCTTTTTTTTCTTTTCCTTTTTTCTTTTTTCTTTTTTTTTCCTTTCTTCTTTTTTTTTTTCTTTCTTTTTCTCTTTTTTTTCTTTTCTTTTTACTTTCTTTTCTTTCTTTTTTCTTTCTTTTTTCTTTCTTTTTTCTTTCTTTTTTCTTTCTTTTTTCTTTCTTTTTTCTTTCTTTTTTCTTTCTTTTTTCTTTTTCTCTTTTTCTTTTTTTCTTTCAAAAAATTATATCTGAAAAATTCTATCTGAAAATGTTTAATGGCATTGACTGCAATTTAAAGTAGCCACTTAAGGATAGAAATGAGAGATAACCACATGCTTCTTTTTTAATAAATAACAGCAATAAAAGTGCTAGATGCCCAAGGACTGTTTTATAGGTACTTCAGATACCTGGGAGGATGTCAAAAGTCTATCATGTCAACAGCTCCTAACAGTATATGACAGCATTGCACAACAACTCTTTGGAAAGTGGAGAAAATTGGCTCCAGGTGAAAGCTAAATAAGGAAACTACACTTACTCCATCTGGAGTATGGCCTGTCCATTGAGACTTCTAAAATCTTTCGTTACAGGAGTTGTGTCAAAAGTTCTCCACTCACACAGGAAAGAAACCTCTCAGAGCTAAGTTTTAGCAGGCACTGTGCAAAGGTACAGAGCTCAGCCTGGGAAGGAATAATCTAGTAAAATTCAAAAGACACCTGTGGCAGCACAAGATACTTTATTGGCAGCTGTTAATTCAAGTATTGACTCAGCCTAGTTTTTGAAATCTGACAGGACTGAAAGACCTAAGGCCATGGGCATTAATAAAGCTATCTTGCTAAAGGATAATTAAGTCATATTTACTAAATTCCTAAGTAAGCAGCCAACTGTAAGTTTGTTGAGTAAGGAATGCTCAGTTGGGAATATTCACTTTCCACACCCTAGTAAAAAGTTAAATGGAGGGGGGGGACCCAAAAAATGCCCCACTCCCTGAAATATAATTAATATTTTAGGTGTGATGCCTGCGGAGGAAGCAAAGATTAAAGCCTCTGGCTTGCTGAGAGGGAGGGAGAGCATTTCCAGAAAGGTAGTTGCCTTCTCCTGGGTATATTTGCACACTGGGAATGGATGGTACCTTTGCATAGGTGCTGCTCCTTGGAAACAGGAGAACTGCAAATCTGAACAACTCTTTGCCTCTCTTAGTGTCTTCAATAGGTTAAAGTCAGCTCTCCTGTGAACTCCTCTTTAAGTCTTAACAAAGACCACAACCAGACCTGCGCTGCAGGCAGTACAGTCTGGCCAGACAAAAAGGATGTTGATATTTTGAATACTGTTGATATTCATATATGTTGATATTGATATATGTTCAATATGTTGATATTGAAAGGGGTAGATATTTTTCTATCCTTGTTCAACCGATGGGGAAAAAAACATGACCCGAGAGGAACTGGTGATATACCTAAGATGGTCAAGAGAGACTGTAACTGAAAACTCAATTGAAGGCTTCAGAGCAATCTCCCTTAAAGGGCATATCCTCCCTCTGTATGGTGAAAGCTGGCTTGTCCTCTCTATGGGACAATTTGGGCTCCTCAAAGTGGTTTTCTGCTCTTACTTTCTATGAGCTTCAAGTATTCCCTGCAGAATCCCAAGCAGAAAGTTTTTCTCTGTTTAAACTGAGCAACAACTAAAAACCTGCTGAACTGATATTTAGTGTCTTATGAACATGGGCATCCAAAACAAAAATGTGCCAGTGTTTTCTTGGGGGTTTTTTTGTTTGACAATGCAGAGAGAAGAATGATGGGAGAGGGATCCACCAATGCCCATGAGCCTTACACAGAGCTGTCAAATGTGCCATGATACTGGTGGATGTGGTCACACCTAGGGGACCAGATGGTAAGCAGTGGTGTTTGGCCTGGGGCTCTGGGACAGGTTTCTAGATGGAGACTAGTAACCTTCCATTCCTTCTGACAAGTCAGACAAAAGTCTGGACAACAGTCCTGGAAGCTGTGCTGGGTTGCTAATACGCCTTCTGAAAAGTGATCCATTCCTGAAAACTCCTTTGGAGCCGATCACTAAGACGAATATATTGCCACTGGGTTTTCCTTTCCTCTTTCCTTTATATTGGAAGGGATGGATGCACTCATATCTGTAGACAGGTTGTGTATTTCAATTGATTTCAAGTGTCACCCATTTAGGGAGAGAGAGCTTCCATGTAACACATGGAGCTGGACTGTGCCTTGAAGCCATCTTACTTGAAATCAATTCGGGTGTTAGCGTTATTACAGGGGGGAGTAATGTAGACAAGGAGAACAATTCTTTTTGACTTCTCCCTCTTTCCTGTTCAGATAGCAGGACCGTAACTCAGAGCAATGTTTTCTTGAGTGTGCTGTACCCATCTTCATTTCAGCTAGTTGATGGAAAGGTGAGATCTCAGAGAGGACCAGTCCCTTGTCTGACACCTGTTCAGAGTCAGACATTGGTACGAGGAAATGAAGTGGCTGCTAAATGATCTCTCAGTCTTGCCTCCCTTCTTGATTTAGGTCCATCGTTTGGTAGGAAGGGATGGTTATGGGCAGCAGGTAGGGCTGTATTTGGCATCGCAGAACCACAGCTGAAACTGAAGCCTCCCTTCACATGAACCTAAATTTGCTGATTTAATTTGCACTGGCAGAAGCTGAGGGATACTTGTCACTTCACAGGAAATTTCTACTCACCAACACACGCTCACTTCTACATACTAATGACACATTGTTTTTCCTTTCACTTCTCTCAGGTTTGCTTTCTCTGTGTGAATGTTGATCTACAGGGACGCTCTTTCTGATGAAGACTCATTTTCTCAATGCCCTTTCTCCTGCCTTTTTCAGAGCCTCAGCCAAAACTGTGTGTCTGCCACAAATGATCGATGGGATGGTCATGAGCAGCAGGTAGGGCTGCTTCTGCTGCAGAAGGTAGAAACTGATTCCTCATGTCAAAGCTGAAGGACAATTCACTGAATAATTGGGATAAGTTCATAAAATGATTCTTGATGAGCATCTCTACCACCCTGAGTGAGGAGTCAGAGGATGACACAGACATGAAGCAAGCACAGCACTGGTGAGAGGAGCTGTGTTTGTAGCTGTTGGTGACAAAATCTGCCTATTGTTTGGCTTTGTTGATTGCCCAGAGTGCATGCTGGCATTTTTTGAGGTCTTCTTTTCTTAATGAGTAGGAATCCATGTGGAGCTCAGTCTCAAGTGGAGCAGACAAACAGTACAGAGAAAGGAGACATGACACAGTTCCTTTTTTGCTTGCTTGTCTGTTTTCCCCT
Source organism: Florisuga fusca (assembly GCA_038090715.1). Taxonomy (NCBI): domain Eukaryota; kingdom Metazoa; phylum Chordata; class Aves; order Apodiformes; family Trochilidae; genus Florisuga; species Florisuga fusca. The sequence continues at coordinate 2,526,182 of JAAWXA010000055.1, forward strand.
CTGTCATTCTCCCCCTCTATTCTGCCCCAGTGAGGCCACATCTGGAACACTGTGTCCAATTCTGGGCTCCCCAGTTCAAGAGAAACAGGGAGCTGCTGGAAAGAGTCCAGTGTAGGGCAATGAAGATGACTGGGGACTGGAGCATCTCTCTTAGGAAGAAAGGGTGAGAGAGCTGGGCCTGTTAATCTGGAGAGGAGAAGACAGAGAGGAGACCTCACCAACATCTGTAAATACCTAAAGGGTGGGTGTAAGGAGAATGGGGCCAGACTCTTTTCAGTCATGCCCAGCAATAGGACAAGGGGCAGTGGGCACCAACTGGAACACAGGGAATTCAATTTAAACATGAGAAAAAAACTTGTGTGAGGGTGAGGGAGCACTGAGACAGGCTGCCCAGAGAGGTTGTGGAGTCTCCTTCTCTTGGGACACTGCAAACCCACCTGGATGCACTGCTGTGTAATACGCTCTGGGTGATCCTGCTTTAGCAGGGGGGGCTGGACTAGATGATCTCTAGAATTCTCTTCCATCTCCAAGGATGCTGTGATTCTGTGACAAGAGTAAATGGCCTTTAGTTGTGGCAGGGGAGGATTAGATTAGATGTTAGAAGAAAGTTCTTCCCTGAAAGGGGAATTAAACACAGTAATACACTGCCTGGGGAGGTGGCTGAATTGCCACCCCTGAAGGTGTTTAAAAGACAGGTAGATGTGGTGCTTAGAAATATATGTGAGCACTGGACTCAGTAGATTTAGGTTAATGATTGTACTTGATGATCTTACTTGACTTGAATCTGACTTGAATGATTCTGTGCTTCTACGATTCTGAGCCATTCCTTATGCTGTAGAACTGGAGGGCTGTGAGATTGCCTGCCTGAGTCTTGTGCTCTCTTCTTTGAAGGTGATTCAGAGTGAGAGCAAGGGGAGAAATTACCTAAAATGCGCTGGAAAAGCATTAAAGGTGTGTATTCCATTGCTAGTCAAGGTTTTGGTATGTGCCGCTTGAGCTTACTGTATCAATGGTAATGGAAGTTTCTCTGTTTTGAACTGATGGCTCATCTAAACGCTTGAGAAATCATCTGTTAATCTTCACTTCAACACGTTAGAGGAAAGACTGAAACTAGTAGGTGAACCAGTTACTACTTGTGTAATTTCTTTGCTGTGATGGTGCCTATGATGTCTACTGATGACAAATTAGGCAGAAGGCTTGCCATCACAAGACTTTTCCAGAGCAACTTACTGTCATCAAACCTTCTCTCTTGATGCTGAGTCTTTCTAAAATGGACTATAACAATTGGTTTGAATATTCTCACAAGGCTTTAGAATTACCAACTTTGTCACACTTGTCATTTTCTAGGGGCAATTCTAACACCCCTTGTCTAATGCCTGATCTGTACTTTGTGTTCTTTAGTCTTCACTATTTTATTCTTGGCATCCAAGACATGAAGGCTGAAAAAATAATGCAATTCATCCTATGAAGAGAGCATCCTATGAACATCAAGCATACTTAGACCATCTTGTAGACCATGCCTAGATCTCTTGACAATGATTTGTCTATATCTGTTCCTGAAGATCATGCAAGAATATTCTGCAATCTCATTTGTTTACTATAATGCTTAACTAACTTCATAATTATGAAGGTTTATTGCAATGATTAACTGAAATCTTGATTATAAATTTAGCCTTTTTATATTCCTGTACGGGTGAAGAACAATTTGAACGATGTTCTTTAATTTAAAGTTTCTGTATTTAAGGCTTTTTGCCATATGTTCTTCATTTTTTTTCCTGTGAGGCAAAACAAGTGTCTTATTTCTGACTTTTTTCTTTATCATAATTCATAAACTCTCAATGTTATTAATTTTTCTTCAGGTAGATCACATCTTGGGAGAGAATTGGAAGTATTCTGCTAAAGTAGATATCTGTAATTGTAGAAAAACATCTTAAAATCAACTAATTCAAAACAGTTCAGCCCAGTGTCAGGTGTCTCATATAGCCAGTAATGAATAGGGAGAATATGAAAATTGATGTATAGTTACTCCATCAGTTGCTCCCAGCTTTCAGCAATCTGGTTTAAAAACTTTCTGAGCTGGTGGTTACCTTTATGTAACAACATTTAACAGACCCTGATGGACTAATTCAATTGGCTGGAAAAGAGGTTAGACAAAGTTGATGGTTAATCTTCAAATCATCTGAAGACATTGACTTCCTCACTTTATGTGCTATCTACACAAAAACCTTATTTCCCACAGCTTGTCTCAGATTGTGTTTGCCTATCCATTTAACCACTGTTCTCACACCCTTGTTCCCCACTGGCTCTTGTGAGAAATGGCAAGTGTTCTTCATGCCATTCATGTTTGCATAAATCAGTGGCAGCATGATGGGGTTTTATTCTAGTGCCAAATGTTTATCAACCCTTAAAGCCCAAGAATAAGATTGACCCTCTCTGTCATTTACAGCAATTGATCCTCACTCCTAGATCTTGTTTGGGTTGTAGTTTGGTCCCAGTCAGTGCTTTCCCTTATCAGTTACTCCCCTTTTTGAATAGGTGTGCTTGATTTATTATTTTTCCTCTTGCTCTTTAGGGTAGCTTCTCAGACTTTTCTTCACTGAACTTTGCTCTCCATGATGCAGACATTTGTCCTGCAGGTGGAGACCACTGAAAGCTGTGCTGTCTGTCTTCATCAAGGCAGAGCCCTGTACCCCAGCAGCAGAACTCTCTGTCTCACAAGATATGTCTAACCAACAGTTAGTTACATGTTGTTGGAGTTGTCTGCTTCTGAAACATTTTTGTTTGCAGGAACAGAAGGAGAAGCCTGTCTTCATGAAGAATTAACTTCATCTGTGCCAGGGAATAAAGCATGCTTATGGACACTTACTGCAGGTTGGTGGCTCATGGGCCATGAACTTTGGGAATTCAGGATTATTGCCTCTCCTAGACTAGACCAAGAACCTCTTTCATCCTCTTTGATTGCTGATTCCACAAGAGAAAGTAAATATTATACTCTAGGACCTGCTAAATTAATCTGCCAATACTTGCATTATATATGCTATTAACACATTAACAGTTTAATCCAGATAAACAAACAGGATGGTTACTTCAGGGTCAAAACTTTCACCAGAAACTTTAAGGCTGAGTACATGTGCTGGTGAATGTGACTCCTAACATACAATTAATGAAAATTCATTATTTATTAAAAGCTTAGGGGTAGGGTAATGCAGAAATTTAATTTGAGTAAATTGCTCATAAATCATTAAATCTATGTTTAGTCCTAGTCCTAGTTTGCAAGGACACAGTACCAGGGGCCACTGACTGCCACCTCAGCTGTTAGATGTGAGCAGGTGGCTTTCAGGTTTGGACAGCTTGATGACAGTATGTCTCCTGGTAACAACCTCAGCCTTGACATCCTAGTTCTGTGCTGTGCAACTAGAGAAAGGTGTAGGGCAAACTTCCCAGTAGGATTGGTTTGGGTTCGCTGGCTTCTCCACAAGTTTTGCTGGGAACTGCTGTATGCTTAGGACTTCCCCTGTGTGCTGCCCCACGGATGGACAAGTTCAGGTATTGCATGTGTGTGTTTGTGCCTGTATAGTTGTTATAAAACCAGATGACCTAAAATTATTCCAGCTGTAAAAGATGCCCAGAACAGGTCATCATGATCTCTTAACCTCTCAAACCTGACCTTATTTGGTGGCATTAGCTGTGGCCAAATAACCTCTAGCACTTTGCAGGGGTGAGTTCCTGCAGCTGAACAAAGCAGCACAGCAGTCATTCAGAGTGGAGTAGCAGCCTCTTCTCTCTTTCCGCTTTCCTTCCTGGAAAGGGTGGGTCTTTCCTATTTTCTGTGTGTTTTATTGTTCACCCTTACTCACATGTATTTAATATACATATTTTTCAAAAACAGATGAATTGCAGCAGCTGTCCCAAATGTAGAGCAGTGATGGTTCTGTAGGACTGTGGCTGGACTGAAGTGATCTGTGGATTTAACGCTGCTCTGGAGGCCTGAAGTAGAAGCTTTCTGTGCCAGGAAAAGCTCTGCTTCCTAAACTGTTGTTGGAAGAACACAATAAATACATCTTATGGGGTTTTACAAGGTTTTAGGAAAGAGGTTTCACATTTATGAGGGTAATAAAAGATCAAGAAGCCTACTATGGTTGCAATTTGAAGTCACAATACCTTTGCCATTTATTTTTTTGTCTTGATTATTCCTTGACCCATCTAAAATTTCTGTCCTGTAGAGAAGTCTCCCGCACGTTTTCCTCTCAAAATAGAGCAGCAGCTGCTGCTGCCTTTCTGGAGCCTCACAAATCCCCTGCTGAAAGAGGAGGCGAGGTGCAGCACCTACTGCACAAATGAATTGTAGACATTTCAGCTGCTGAAGTACTTGCCTGTGGGAAGGAACAGCATGTAATTTAAGAAAGGATTTTGCTTCCTCTACTGCTAAAGGGTAATACAGTTACGTGTAACACAGGAAATCAAGGCCAAGTATTGACCACAGTATTCTGTGTACATTTTGTTGAGATTGGCTTTGATTGCCAATTGGTGGCCTCTCTGATTCAGTCATTCCCACAGGCCACATGTCTGGTGGCTCTGAGGCACTGGAGTGGACAGATTGCTTGTGGCTGCAGCAATGCTTTAGCCAGAGGTCAGGTGAGCATCTCCCCACAGCACAGAATGGGCTAGCCTGATTCCATCTTCTTGGTAGATTCATATTCAGTAAGTAATTGCGTAACTCCCTGTGCTGTAGTACTAAAATGCCATATGTGGGCTTGACACAAGTTTGTAAAAATATTTTCAAGTCACCCCTCTGGGGACTTCTGCTAACAGACTCATCAACTGCAGTAAATCAGCCAGGAACCCTGATGAGAGGTGAACTTTGAGATCACAGAATCACAGAATGTTTGGGGTTGGGAGGGACCTCTGGAAATCATATTGTCCAACTTAGAGTAGGTTGCAGAGGATGATATTCAGGTGGGTTTTGAATGTCTTCAGAGACAGTGGTTCCACCTCTTCTCTGGGCAGCCTGTTTCAGTGCTCTGTTAACTCTTTGCAGTAATGGAGTTTTTCCTTATTTTTCTGCTGAAACTCCTGTGTTCCAGTTTGTGACCACTGCCCCTTGTCCTGTCTCTGGACACCACTGATGAGGTCCCATCCTCCTGACACCCACTCTTAAGATATTTATAAGCACTGGTGAGAGTGTCCCTCAGTCTTCTCCAAGCTGAACAGACCCAGCTCTCTCAGTCTTTCCTCATAGGGTAGATGCTTCAATCTCTTTATCATCTAAGTGCCTCTGCATTGGACTCTGCAGCAGCTCCCTAATTTTCATGAACTGGAGAGCCCAAAACTGAATGCAGTATTCCAGATGCAGCCTCACCAGGGCAGAGTAGAGGGGCAGGAGAACCTCCCTTGACCTGCTTGCCGTGCTCTTCTTGGTGCACCCCAAGTGCTTGGAATGAGGCTGGGATTGCATAACTTGAGAAAAATACAGCTGCAGATACAAGTTCTAGCAAGTCCCATGAAGGCTGGTGTGCACTTCTTATGACCTCTGGGTACTCTGGTGTGAACAATCTTCCTGAGATATCTGAGTGATTTGCTGATTGATTGGAGCAGGGAGGATGTGGCAGGGGAACAATTGCTCATGATCTGTCATGCTGCCTACTTAGAGCTGTTGGGCTGAGAAGGAGAGCCAGGTGGGAGTTAAAAGGCTGACAGAAGACTTGCCTTTTTAAAGCCACAATAATTCCAGTGTTATTTCAATTGAGGTGCCTTGAGGTAGTCCTAATACATCCTGGCTATTCAAGAAGTGGGGTCCTCAATAAAAGTCTTGTGGTAGAAGGGGCTGCTTTTGGATCTCCCTTTGCTTGGCTTCGCTTTCAGACTCTCCCTCACTTGTTTATGTACTGTTGGAGTAAATTTTCATAACTTAAATTTCAGGTCTGGAGCTCAGCTAACTGGCAAAAGATGATCAGGAAAGGAAGTACAGTGCTACTGATTTCCCCTGACTGATGATCACTCATTCTCCCCATTGCTGAGGCTGTTGGTAGCTCAGGTTGCCCTTGTCCTTGTAACAAAGATTTCTGGACAGGAGGAGAATCGAGCTTTGCAGGAGCATATTTTGAGGCTCAGTCTGGACGAAGGAGTGAGTACAACTTGCATAGGAAACCTTCTTTGAAAACTTGCCAAATATAAAGCTCTGTGCTTCTCCCACCATTTCCAAATTGCAGTCTGTGGCTGGTGGAGTTGAATCCCTTTCATGGGAGCCTTCTGCTGAGCTTTGTCACCTGCCTTGTCCTTGGCAGCAACTCAAAAGTCTTAGACCTCTGCTCTTCCCAGTTGCTGCTGGGGGTGAAGTGGTGGGTGGCAGTTATCACTTATGAGCAGAGAGGAGGTGCAAAGCACCCCTTTGGGTACCCTCAAATCTATCTGAAGGCCCTGTATAGCAGCTGGGGGCTGCCTGGGACTCAAGCTAGTTCATTCAAAGATGACCCTAGTACTTAAAACTCACCATATTACAACAGGAAACATTGACATATACTGCTGGTGCCTGAATTATTCCTCTGTGTCTTGGCTATGTCAGTGGCTTTCAGGTGGCTATTTTTCCTTCTTCTGCACAGCCAAAATTGCAGATAATAACTCACTGGGGTTCATGGAATAGTTCAGATCAAGGTGTGTTGTATCCGGGTTTCTCAGAGTGCAATTTATGCCAGCACAGCTAGTTCAAGACTTGGCTTTCGTAGTCAAACTGAAGGGGCAAAATGCCCATCAGTCTTCTGTTCACAGTAGGCACCTATCACTTTTCTTTTTACTGGCACCTCAACTGAATCACCCAGACTTCTTCTGTTTGCACAACTGGACCTGAAATTCCCCAGGTCCAGGCTTTTCTTTTGAATTTTGTCATGGTAGTTTCTGGACAAAGCTGCCAAAAAATAAGATGCAAAGTAAAACCCAAGTGAGAGAGGAGAGGTGTTCACCACCTACCTGTTTTTAAACAGGAATCCATCTGAAGAGAAGATCTAACGCAGTTCAGATGAATTCTTGTTGCACAACTGTGATTTTCCCATCTCTACTTCAAGCTATGCACTGTGGTCTTTTCCAGAGAAGGAAGAATTTCCTACTCTGTTCCACAGAAGCTACTTATAGCAATGTTCATGGTCCTGGAGGGCTGTCAGCTTTGCTAAGTGGTGGGGCAGGGGGGAAGCAGGGACTCAAGAATAGTACATGAAATCTTAAATTTGACAGGCCTGCCAAGGAGAAAATTACAGCTTGGAGGAGGAAAAGTGGTTGTGTTTTGAATTTTCTGTAGTAAATATAAAGTCTGGGGGTTTTGGCAGTGAGGAGGCAGTTCCACCAGGAATGCATAAGGCACTGTTTGGGACGTGCCTGCCACAGCTGTTTTTCATTATAAGAGAGCAAGAGGAGAACTTGGTGACAAGGAACCTTTGTTTTTTCCCCCTGGTGTAAAAGATGACAGGAAGGCAGGCAGGGATGAATGTAAAGGGAGAGGAGATAGAGTTTGGAGGACACTGGAAATTGCTTGAACAGCCCAGGCAGTGTCTGAATGAATTTGGCATAGGGTTGCTTGTCCTCCTCATCTCCACTGAAGCAGTAAATTGCTAACCTTACCTGGCAGTAAGTGCAGAGCAGATACCCATCTGTGCCAGGAATCAGGCACCCGTCTCTGTACAATCTGTATTCAAGAATTTGTTGCTTGCTTTTTAAACATATTTTGAATTCTCCTTTCTGGCCAGCTTGAACTTGTAGTGTGGAAGAAGTGCTCTCTACTGAGTTTCTGCAAAGATTTCTGCCAGAGGCAGTAGAGGGTAAAAGGACTGTGAGGCACATGCAGAAGATCCATCAGTGTGCAGCATGCAGGTGGGCACCGTCACCTGCTCCTCACAGGCGGCAGAAGGGTGAAATAGCCTGTCCAGGGCCACACGAGGCTGCTGTGCCTTTTCTGTTCAACTTTGACCTTCTCTAGCTAAGCTGTTCTAGCCATCCCCTCGTCCTCCCTCATCAGATTCTTTTTCTTCAGATGTGTCCATGTAATCTGGATGATAGTTGGAATGAAAGTTGAAGAGAGATACACCTTCATCCTTTTCTTCCCAACCAGGCTACTGAGAAGTTTTTTGGGGTATTTTTTTTGTTGGTTGGTTGGGATTTTTACTGTGCTGATAATACCACCAGTGATGTGTTTGACTAAGGGAGTATCTGAGGCACCCAAAATGGTACTGCAAGTCAAAGGTCCCACCTTTGAGGCAAACTGCATTTTCCTAGTGCTGGAAAAAAGTTGTCCAGCAGGACTGACACTGAGGCTCTGGAATACTGTGTGGTGCTGTACAGTGACTCCTGGATAGGACCCCTGTCTGACAGCTCCTTTGCATCCGTGTCACTGAGTTCAGTCTGCAGCCTCTCTGTGAGCCATCCTCATATCAGCAGACTTTGTTGGCTTAGGCTGTTGGAAGGACTTTTCCCAAGGGAAAAGGGAATATTTCCAAGGTAGTGCACATGTTAGTGGATGGGGGTCTGCTATCCTAATGCTATGAATACCAAGGAGCTGGGCTTGTGTTTCTCAAGCATGACCCTCCGGACCATCGTGTCCATACTTAGTGCCCTGAGATGTTTAAGAAATCCATTCCTTTATTTCAGTGCTTACCCGATGGCCAGTCTAATTCTGGTATCAAGAAGGGAAAGCTGAAGCACTTCTGAAAGTTGGTCTTTCAAGAAGTCATTCTTGGGTCATTATTTTATTGTGGCTGCCAGGCTGTGGTTTCTTACAGATATAGCTGTAGTTGCCTGGGCAGAGGTGAGAGGGTCTGTCTTTTACATGTGGAATCTTCAGTGCCTAATAAAAAAGAAGTTATGTTTTGAAAAATTACCTAGACATGGGACTCCCATAATGGATCTTGTCCTGTGCAGATTCTCCAGTGTCTGAGAATTCGGGTCCTGCCTTTACCTTCCCTTTTATGGGAATACTGGTAAGGTTTCTTTTCTCAGCTAGCTATCTATTTCTATGAAACTTGTACGAATTTGGTATCTTTGAGCCCTCTTTCTTGTGTCAGGACTGACAAACATTTAAAAGCTTTCAGGAGGAAAGAGAAATTAATGACTAGCAGACAGGTACAGGTAGAGTAATGTCACATAAACTGACCACTTCTGGCCCTTTAAGAAGGCAATGATGCTCCTTGGATTCTGTGTATAAAGATTCACTTTTCCTGATTGCCCTCCTGTTTTGATGGAAGGAGCAAATGTTTTTTATTTCTTCTCTAAGTAAGTCTCCTAGTTAGCACTGGTAATATCCTCCCATACAAGGATACCAACTTCAGGATGAGCTTGGTCTTTGAATCAAAGCGGTTTGTCCCCACCTCTTCCAGAGTGGATTGTGCCCACAATTTGTAAAATCTTTCAAAGTCCTCTTGGATGATATCCAAATAAAGTAGAGTTCCTGGTGCAGCCAACAGGGAAATAAGAAGGTTAGAGCCAAAAGCTGGCCTGCTCTCTCTAGAAATGTTGTGATAATGGGAAGCAGGGTAGCTGATGACTACCCCAGCATGGTGCCAGCAAGCCAGGCTGATGACCACTGCTCCTGGCAGGGGTGTGATACTGGCTTCTTATGGTGATGCCAAGATGCCAAGAGCCTGGGCCAGGGGCAGTCATGGACCAAATAAATGCTGAAGCAAAGGCTGATGAACTCAGGCTGCCTTTCCAATGTCACAGGTTGCTAAGAAATTGAGCTTTTTTCATTTCTACCATCACAAGAAAGTCAACTGCTCAGATGACCTTCTTACATCCCTCTATTCCCCCATCCCTCCTCCTCCAAAGTTTTTTCTTTAGGTCCCAGATCACCATTATTACTCACTTACCAGGGCTAAATACAGGGGAGAAACAGGAACAAGCACTCTACTTCTCACATGCAGGTAGTTTATGCTGGAGCACAAGGTAAGCAGTGGGCTTTGTGCCCTTGCTCCTGGCAGAGACAATGTGCCAGAGAGGGTGGTGGTAAGGCACTGTTGAATTTCAGGAGGATAAAGAGCTTGAGAGCTTGGCTGTCGTTTTTTTTAGTCTCCCTTTTGTCTTCTCAAACAGGTTGCAATACTTACAAGAGCAGGTCTGGCTCCTGCTTCCCAGTCAGCTGAAATGCCACAGGATATGGCTTCCCTGTTTTTCCTTTCTAGTCCTCCAGGGACAAGACTGTCATATTCCAAGTACAGCCACTTAAGAGAGGAGGCATGGTCAGATTTCCCCACAGCCACCTCTCTGAGCTGAGGGACTTGATTGCTCTCACTTCGACCAAGCAGCAATACACAGAGTTCTTTCTACAGCTTCTTACTGATGTTAATTGCCATAGATTTACCTATCACTTAGTTTATTTTAATTTCAAATTTTTTGCAGACTCAGACATACCTTTTCCTTCAAAAATGAGTCCTAATGTAAAATTAAGTAGACTCATGGTTATATCTCAGCCTGCAGTTTTTAGAGGCTTGGAAATAAACATTGGGTTTTTTTCCTCAAAACCAAATAATCTTAATCACCTTGCATGAGCTTGTAATAAGCTTAATAATGTGTAACAACCTGTGCCTACTAATGTTCTCAGACACAAAGCTGTTGCCCCTTCAGAAATGTTGGGGTTTTTTTTTTCCCTAGAATTCCTTCTTGAGGTTGGTTGTTTTGTTGGGGTTTTTTTCAGTCTTGGCAGATAAAGTGTGATCTCTTTGTTTGTGAGTAGCAAACTTTCCACTTTGGCTTGTTATTGCCCAGTTGCTAAGAATCCTCCATTATTCCTGTTGCATTTTCCTTTTATTTTCCATTTGGGTTTTGGGTAGTTTCTGAGTTATGGTGCCTTCTCACAATAATAACATGTTAGCTTGGCTTCTCTCCTGGCATAGGCTGTATAGAGCAAACCAGTACTGCCCACCGTGCCCATTCCTGTGAGCTGGCAGTGCATTTTAGAGGTCCTTTTGCACATAGATAAAGATGGACTGTGATTTTCATGTCAGGAAACTTGTGCCTGCCTCGCTGGTGAACTGATGGATCTAGTGTGTAGCTGCTACATAGTGTGCCTTACTGGTGGGGTTGAAAGCATTTCAGAGGAAAGCAGGATTAGTTCCTACCCTCTTTCTTTGGTTGGAAAACCAAAACTGAAAATTTGTGCAAATCAGCTGCTGAACTGAGAATACAACCAGAATGCAAGTCTCCAGCTTCTCAGACCATGGTTTACTCATTAGGCAACACTATCTCTATTTTCATTCCCTTCCTATCCAAATCTGCCTACTGGTGTCAGGTCTCCAAGTACACAAACATTATGTGGGCTAGCGGGACCTCCCTGGCATTTCCCAGAACAGCCCTCCCTCTAGGCAGACTGGGAGGTCTCACTGGTTTAGGCACTGGCCCAAACTTTCCTTCTGTCCTTTTGTCTGGTACAGATCTACAATTAGGCATGTGTGTGATTCCAGGCAGTGCTGGGCACTGTCCTGCTGGGGCCATGCTGCTGGTTGGATGGGGTCTGAAGAGCAGCTGTGGAGGGGAGAAGATCTAGCATAGAGAAGCCAGAAATCACAGGGGAAGAATGTGTGCATGGATGAACATCTCTCACCTCATGAACCCACAGAGCAACACCAGCCCTTTGGAGAATGGCAGAGCCCTTCCTAACCCTGTGGCTTCTCCTTCCCCTGTGTGAAGAGGGTTTATGTACAAGGTTGATTAAAAATGCCAAAAAGCTATGGCCTTGTCTAGGTTATTGCCTTCGTGGCAGCCAGTGTTGACATCTGCTGATTTTTTCCAAGGCTTAACTTGCAAATGGGGAGCAAAATCCATAACTGTAAGGAAGGATTGGAATGAGTTTAAGTTGCAGCAGTGATGATGGATCAGGGCAACACAGTAATACAAGTAGAAATCCTTTTGAAGGAGAATGGAGACTGAAGAACTGCTCTGATGGAGGAGCATGATGAAGCATTAAAGAGGTTGCACGAAAAGGTATGGGATTACTTGCAAGGGCTTGAAGATCCATCATAAAAAAGAGAAGAAATGTTGTGGAAATCTGTGGGGCATGGGGAACCCTAGGTCAGGTGCTGCAAATCTTGCTCTCTCACAGAGTCCTGGTCCCTTAGGTGAGAGAGTTGAAAAGTTTAAGAGCTGGAGGGGTAAAAAGCAGCAACAGGTCACTTCTGGCACGTCCTAGGTCACCTGGGAGAGGAGAAGGAAGGGTTTCTGATCATGGACTGGGTACTTGTGTGTGGCCATTCTGGGGTATTTACAAGACAGAAAGATGTGTTGAACTTCCATATCATTCACAGAAATGAAGGAAAATAATTATGGGAAGGTAAGGCTGGGGAGTCTTGTTTTTTCTCATCCCTGCCCTTCCTCTCCTGAATCTCCACTGTCCTCTAGATGAAACTGATAGTTTCTGAAATCACAGAAAACTCCACTTTTTTATACAAGACTTATAATGAGATTGCACTAGTTTTTCCTATTGCCCTCTTTAAAAATCTTTGTGTTTGTTGTGGTTTGGGCCCAGCCAGTAACACAGGACCCTGGGTCACTCACTCCCCTCCCCCATTTCGGGATGGGAAATTGGAGAGAGTATTGACCACTCTGTGTTCCACCCCTCTCAGATCCCTCAGGGTCCTAAGGACCCTCTCTTTAGGTCCTCATATGAAAAATTAGCCTGGTCCACTCAAACCAAGACAGGTGTTTTTAGTGATGTATGATATTACAAAAAATCAGGCAATTCAACAGCCTTATCTACTTATTTTATCTTAAATTATTTTTTATCTGTGAATATTTGAGTATTTTCACCCTGGGCAAGAGAAAGAAGCTAGTCAATTTGTACCTCTGCTCATTAGCAATGGTTTATCACGCTGTACTATGGGACATCCTAGAAAACTCATCTAATCCTTTTGTAAAGTGTTAAGATTAAGATAAACAAGGGAGAAAAGGGACTTCAAGAAGTCACCTGTGCCATGCCACTGCCTCGGGACAGAGCTGAGTGTACAATAAGTCTGAGAGGTGCTTGTCTTCCCTGACCTCCTAAAACTCTGGAAGGGATGATTCATCAGTCTTCTCCACTATCTATTCCAGCTATTTGTATCACTGGAATGTTTTTTCTCCTATCTAACTTGGACTCCCCTCTTGCTGTGATTTGATCCCTCATCTTGTGCTGCTTACGAAGAGCATGGAAGGTAGGTTATTCCTTTATTCTTTGCAGAAGTTAGTATTGCTCTCAACTGTCAGACCTCCTTTCTTTAGACTACCAATCCTCATGAGTATTGCAGCTAGTGATGCATTTTTACAGTAAATGTAGGAGAATATTTTCATTCAGATAACTTTTTTTCCATTTGATTTTTACCAAGGTCATGTGGAACAGTGTTCAAGCCCTCAGTAGAGTCAGTGTATGTGGTTCCTTGTATTTGTCTGATCTTTCTCCTAGGTCTTTGTCATTAAAAGAAATTTAAACATGCTCCGCTGGATCTGTCTGTGACATATGTGGACTAGCTATTACCCACCTCCTGATCACCTGGCAGGCAGTCCCAAATGGTTTGTTAGTTTTGTTTTTTTCTTGGAACTGAAGTTAAATGAAGCAAATCATAATTCTGACTTCTCCCTTTCCCCCTTTTCAAAGATACACACTGCCTGTACAACTCTTCTGGAAACTTACTAGTCCAAATCCTACTTCTGACAGATCTGAGGATTCTTTATTCCCTGGATTAATTTCATCCAACTAAAAACTATGTAATCCATCAATTTTGTTCTATCTGAATTCTACCCTGAGATTATCCCTGATACTGCTGCTGTTAAAACTGTTGAATGCTATATCTACAGTGATTTTTTTTAATAGCCACTTGAGCAAAAAATTCATTAAACACCACCTGCTTAATGTCTGATAAGAGCTTTCACTTCATCTTAGTAGTTCTATTCCTTACTTGTTTTCCTGTCACTAATATTGTACTAAATGTGTGCTTTATTATCTGGTGTATTGTACTTTCTGCTGTGGCCTCTCTCATTTTTATCTCTGTACATCTGCACTATCACTGCTTGTAATTTTTTTCTCTTTTCCCACAATCTACATGCTTCCTCTCTATGGGGCAGATTGCTTAAGAACCTTATGATTGAGGTTTCAGTAGATGAGCTCTAAGGTCCTTTCCAACCTAAGCTATTCTATGGTTCTGTAATTTAGTCTCTTACTCCCTGCCACTTCCACATTAGGACAGTTTGGGTCATAGGTATACACTGTTTAGGGACTGGTGACTCCTGTCCATGGCTTTCCCACGGGACCTGAATTCTGTTCACTTAATTCCATATTCTTTACAAAAACTTGTTTTGCTGTTCTCACTCTTGTCCCAAGACTCTCAGACTTTATTGTTTGCTGTTTTTCAGCCAGCTGCCTTTCCTGGAAGTAAAAAGGAAGTAGAAGACAGATGTTGAATGGGTAATGGAGAAGTGATGTGCTTTGGGGCAGCATCTTTACATGCCCTTACATTGCTCTAAAAGTTTTGTCACTGCATAGGTGTCTGGGTACTGAGTAAAACAAGAAAAGGTTCTCTTGAAAGAAAAATAAGCACAATGTTTATTCATATAACAGCCAAGTCCTGCCTCACTTTACACCCCAGCCAACTGTGACTGATACACACATGTAGAATAATAGTAATCTGATGCAATCTGGGTGGCAGACTATGGAGCATGCAACCTTTGTGCTATGATTATGCATTCAGTGAGCACTTGAATGTGTAGAAGAAAGATTGTAAACCACCACGATCTGTTATCATGAGCACATGCCTGTAACATTCATTCACACATTAATAACTAAGCTCACTTCCACCATTAGAAATATCACAAAGTTCAGTACTGTAGGACTGAAAATTGGAGAAATTGTATCAGAACAAACTGGTGATAAGGTGCTCCCTTAAATAAATTCCAAACAAAGTCACAGATGGGTAATCTTTGCAAGATTTTCAGCATTGGAAAATGAGGGTTCTTTTACCTTTGAAAGCTGTTCAAGATAAAAAAATGTTGTAAGCATGGGTGAAGCCATGCTTGGCTAGTTACCATCTGACTAATTTCTGCATGTGTAAGACAATAGGCAAGATTTGCCCTGTCCCAACAAGATGTGAATCTTCTTTGTTATGAAGTGGGAAAAGCCTGTTATATGGCTCATTGCCATGACTATTTAAATACTAGAACTGTGGATGACAAACCCAGTCCTCTATGCAGTCTGTGAACTCTACCTCCCATCTGCTTGCTGACATCACTGGCAGTGGTGTTTGCTGGGATTAGACTTTGTGCTCATGTTGGCTGCCAATGAAAGTAAAAGGAAGTTAAGGGAGGAAAAAAAGGAAGGTGACCTGTGGGGTAAAGTTGCAGACAGGTGTATCTGAGGAAAAAAAGTCCTAATAAAATTCCTACAAGTTTTTTATATTTCTATACATCAAAGCTCACAAAAATTTATTGCATTTAGCATTCTCTTGAACAGTATCTTTCCAATATATAAGAATACACAAATATGCCTATTTTGAGTTTGCTATGTGGCAAATAAAATTATTGAAACTCTACCCGTAGAGACAAACGAAGTTCTAGAGAGGGTTGCAAAAGCGCGATGTGTGCTGGACGGTCCGTAGCAGAGAATCATAACCTGCAGATGGCAGCATTGGTGAGCATCACTCCTGAAAAAGCCCGTCCTGTAGCTCAGCTAACACAGGACTTATAAGAAGTTTTTGTATGGAGGTGATACTTCCTGTACTCCCATCTCTCAGTATAGTCCTCAGTATAGGAAAGGTAGAAGGGCAGGGAATTGCTGCAGCAGGTCCAGGCTCGGGTCATGAAGATGATCAGGAGGGCTGGAGCCTCTCTCCAGTGAGGACAAGCAGGGAAGTTTGGGTTCAGCCTGGAGCAGAGAAGACTTCAGGGAGACCCCATAGTGGATTTCCAGTATCTGAAGGAAGCCTGAAAGAAAGATCATGAGGGACTATTTACAAGGACAATGATTGGCAATGGTCTGAAACAAGAGCAGGGTAGATTTAGATTGGTTATTAAGTTCTTTATTATGAAGGTGGTGAAACGGTGGAACAGGTTGCCCAGAGGGGTGGTGGTGGCCCCATCACTGAAGACTTTCAGTGTCAGGCTTGATGGGGCTCTGAGCAGTCTGATCCAGCTAAAGCTGTCCTAGATGACTGCAGGGAGGCTGGGCTAAATGATCCTTAAAGGTCCCTTCCAACCCAAATGCATTCTGTGATTGAATGGACCACTTGGAGCAGTCCCAGAGGAGGGTTATCAAGATGATGAGAGGGCTTGAGCACCTCTCTTGTAAGGAAAACCTGAGAGAGCTGGGCTTTTTCAGCCTGAGAAGAAAAGGCTCTGGGAAGTCCTTATTGTGGCCTTTCAGTATTGAAGGGAGCTTACAAGAAAGATCGGGACAAACTTTTGAAAAGGGCCTATAGCAATAGGACAAGGGGTAGTGGTTCTACACTAATATACAGTAGATCCAGACTAGATATAAGGAAGAAACTCTGTACACTGAGAGTGGTGAAACATAGGAGCTGGTTTCCCAGAGAGCTGGTGAATGCCCCAACCCTGGAAACATGAAGAGGAGGCTGGACAGGACTCTGAGCAACCTGATCTAATTGAAGGTGTCCCTGTTTGTTACAGGGGCTTGGACTAGATGACCTTTAGAAGTCACTTCCAACACAAACCATTATATGATTTTATTACTCACTTAGCAATATTTTAGTGTTACTTCAAAACTTCTGTCTGTGCTGACTTCTTTAATTTTTGTTGTTGCTTTAGATCGCCATAAAAATACTTGGAATAAAAGATGGTCCTTCACCAGGAACACAGGGCAAAGTAGCTGTCAGGAGAGGAATCCTGCATTGACACACTGGAGATGGTCATCTCTCTGCTCTGCAACTGAATTTCTGTGCCCTTTCTGAATATTTCTTCTCTGATACAGAATTTTGGTGACTAATAAGTAGATTTGAGGTGCCATGAATAGTTAGTTTTACAGGTAGCTTTGCAAAGGTAGCTGGCAGGTACGTTTAAAAGAGAAACCTTTGCACAGTGTAGGGAAATGTGTTTGCTGTTCTGGTAACTGTAGCAGGGAGTTTAGTTACAACCAGAAAAACATTCAGAGTCCAGGAATCACAACCAAAACCACCCTGCACTATTTTTCTGTTTTCGGAACTTTTTATAGTGACAAGTTTCTCAGGCAGTGTCTGCCCCTCTGTTCCAAAAGATGCTGTACAGCAGCAGTCTTTAGGGACTTTACCCTTGCCATCTGACTAACACAGAAAACCCTTACATGATGCTTAAAAATGACAGCAGTGGGATATTTTTTATACTTTAAAAAATATTATTTTTCCTCTTGCAAAACTATGTGAGCCATCTCTCTCCTTTAACTCACTTCTGCCAGGAAGTCTCTATCCTGTAACATTCCGATCCCTTGGCTTGCAATGTCTACAGATTTCCCCATGTTTGAGTTACTGCCGTGTGTACCCTATTTGTCCCTGTTGGAGCAGGAACTCTTGGAAGATGGGCCCTGGGTATTGCAGAAAATCTCAAGCCCCAGAAAATGCTGAAAGATTGCCATTGTCTTTTTCCATCTGTAGTCGCACCTGCAGCACTTTCATCTCTTAAAATATACCATAACTATTTGACAAAGCCATTGGGATTTTTTTGGTTGGTTGGTTGGTTGGTGGGGTTTTTTTGTTTGGTTTTTTTGTTTTTCTGGTTTTTGTTTTTGTTTGTTGTTGTTGCTGCTGTTGTTTTACAGGCTTCCAGCCCTGTTTGTTACTGCCATAGCTGACATCACTGTGGTCACGACACTGAAAATGGCTGCGCTGGAATTTTGGGGGTTGCAGTTCCAGGTGTGGCACTGGAACTTTGTCTATGCAGGAAAGTTCTCCAGCTTATATGTGATGTGATGAGCACTATATTCTCCAGTTATACTTATAATGAACCTCTGTTCTTTAGCAAGACTGCCTCTGCTCTGGAAGAGCAGCTTTATTTGATATTTAACCTCTGCCTTTCTCTAAGCAACCTAAGCATTCCAACTTTTTTCTACCCTTTAAGCTTTCCCAAGAAGTATAAGGAGTCCTATATAGAAAATTTTATACACCAAAGTTTGGCTTTCTTTTCACTGGTACTTCTAGGAGGATCTAGCATACAGACCACAGGCTGAAAGATCACCAATTTTAATGTAAACTAAACTATTAAGTTTAATAATGCATGGCAAATTGTGCTGGTTTAACTGTTCAGTTTGTGGTACAGTTTATCTGGGGAAGGGGGAGAAATATCTGGAAGAAAACTGCCTGGTAGACAAAGTTGGGTTGCTGACATGTTATGAGTAATAGTTAATTCGAACAAAATCTGCTACTATCTTTGTGCAATGCTGGGGAAACTGCATGTTACAAAGGTGTTATTTGTCTTACCTCCTTTATGGATAAGGAGGCAGCAACGCTAATACTTTACCACCTTGTCAGGCAGCTTAATAAGTGTCTGCAGTGATGTAGTTTTAAACTTTAAGTATTATTTATCACTTAAGAAACCACCTTTTTCAAAGCAGTGCCTAAAAGCCTCGTGCAGCCTCAAGACACTATTGTGCTAGCTTGCACTGAAAAGGATGTTCTGAATCAGCAAGGCAGAAAAAGGAAAAGTGAAAAGAGTGAGAATACCACCTGAACGGGACAGGTATGAGCACCCGATGCTGTCTATAGAGTCTGTGATGGGTGGACTGGGAGCCTAAATGCAGGTTTTCCGAAGCTTGTCCTATTGAGTCCTTGATCAAACTCATCCCTTGCTAAGATTATTTCACATTTCTCCTCAGAAGCTGTAATCTTAATTATGGCTGTTGTATGTTTTCCTTAGTGTGGCTATTTTTTGGAGGACATTAGGGAACCTGTGTCCAGGTGATGCTTTCATCTGTAATTTCCAACTCAGTTTAGATTACCTGTAAACATTTTCTCTTAGAATGCAATGTGAATAAGAATAGGGGTCCCTTCGTATGCTTAGTTTCAAGCAGCTTTCTAGCTGAAAGCTAGTAGAGGAAGCATGAAGAACTGTATTTGAAACACGGGGGAAGGAAAATTATTTTGTCCTATGGCCTTAGAAGTAGAGAAATAAAATGTTTTGGTTCTGTCTTTGTTCACTTTTTGTGACTTTACCTTCCCTTTGCACAACACCAAAGAATGAAGTTTCAGTTCCCAATCTGGATTTCTCCCTTTTCTGCTTTCTACAGCCAAGCCCTTGGCAGTAGGGCGCTCATTCACCCCCTATTGCTGCAGCTCGTTCACACTGTACACAGAAAGAATGAA
This sequence comes from Florisuga fusca, assembly GCA_038090715.1. Lineage (NCBI taxonomy): Eukaryota > Metazoa > Chordata > Aves > Apodiformes > Trochilidae > Florisuga > Florisuga fusca. The sequence goes on from JAAWXA010000055.1 coordinate 2,545,462, forward strand.
AGTCAGGACATTTATTCACCCTACTCCTTTTATTATAGGATGAAAATGAGGAAATCCTAGCCTGTGACTTGCCCAGGATTACTCAAGAAATCTTAGGTGAAATGGGATATTGGCTCTGATACTGCAGTCCTAATTCAGTATTGTAAACGTACAATAAAAAGGGATCCCTCTTTCTTGAATTAAGATGAAGGGTAGGACCATGTTTTTGGTATTCTTGTATGTTTTGTTTTTTTCTATTTTTAATAAGTTTTTTACTTTCTTACAGAAATGTTTATACGAGGCATTTCAGGAATGTCACATCTTTGCTTCCCCTGGTTTTGCTGGAGGGCTGCAAAACAGGTGGAAGGCAACTTTCTCAGCACATGGGTGAGACTTCTTAGCAGAGTTGCCCAGCTTTTATTTCCTCCAAATTCCCCTACCACATATTAACTGGGTTTAAGATGGAAAATTCTGGATTACAGGAATACTGTATTTCTGGCTGGTACTACATTTGCTATTGCTATTAATGTCTTTTAAAATAGGTGTTTCCCTAGTTTCCTGCCTCTTTGTCATTGTCTTTCCTGATTTTGTTTTAGCTTTAAGTGGATCATCCAATCTACTAACTGTGGTAGGCTTAGGAAGGAAGGGGGCTACCAAACAAGAATACTCCACTCTGAAAAGGAGCTTTTTTAGCAGATCTGTGCTGTGGTGAAGAACAAACTCCGAGGTGGTGAGACACTGTGGTGTAAGACTGTGAATAGTCATCCACTGTAGTAAGGTTGGTGCGTGGCTCTGATTGGTCACCAGTGAATCTACCCGGTCTCAGCATCTCTTCTTCTATTGGGTACTTCCCTTTGGAAAATGTCCTCTTATGAAATCTCTCAGTCCAAATCCCTTTGTCAGTGATGTCCTTATCTCCTTCAGCCTCTTGGCTAAAATACTGCTTCTTTCTCTGCTGTGGCTGCTCATATGCTGCTGGTTTTCCCTGTTGGTAAAAAATGATGCAAATCCTAAATTGCCCATGCATTTTGACAAGGTTAGATAGGGAGGTAAACAAGCAACAGTTGGATGGAGCAGGTATAGCAGCAGCTGTATTACATCCAAGTATGGGACTTCGGGCCCAAAGATCCCAAGTGCTGGGAGTGGTTGCCACCTGAAAGAGAAGCTGCTGCTCCCCTCCAGCAGTCTCACGGGCAGGCTCACCAATCCCATGTGGCTTGATGCTGGTGTCAGTGTTACCTGTAAGTCATCTCAGTTAATTGGTCTCTGGTCCTGTTAGGGCAGGGGGGAGGACAGGGCAAGGAATCTGATTGCCCTGGTGGCAAAAGGGACTTGGGTGGTGCCATTGATGCCATCACAGGAAAGCTTGGATCTCTGTGGAGGCACACAAACCAGTTTTGCATTGGGGTGCTGCTCGTCTCCCAGGCTGATGGGGGTTTGAGATGTTGATCTCCTTGCACCACTGTTCTGCATGGCCTGTTGCAAGTGCACCTGTTTCTATTGCCCTTTCTCTGACTTTGATTATCCCCCTTACTATGATGCCAGGACTATTGAGTAATTTCCACTGTGCAGGAGTTCAGACCCATCAAAACTGAGGTGCAATCACTGCCTTCAACAAATAAATCTTTTTTCCAGTTACTTGTCTGGTGTCAGACAGTTAGATGTTCACATAAAGTTTAGCCATTAATGATTCACAGCAGACCAGATTTGGTCTCAACTTTATTACAGACCTTATATCGACAAAGACCAACTTGTGGTTTTTCTGTCTTCAAGAAAGTTGAGATTTTTCTAGGTTTTAAATGCCACTTAAAATAAACCTTCTTTAAAATACATGTTCTTTATACATTAAATCAGCAGCAAGATAGAGAAGAAAACTTTATTATCATTTGCATGTCATCTTCAAGGTCAGCACTATAAATTTTTGTTATTCATTGAAATTTTAAACTGCTTAATTAGCTAAGTTGAATGGTCTCACTCAAAGTGCAGCAGTCAACATCTTGTTGTCCAATTGGAGAACAGTGGCAAGTGGTGTCCTGGTACTGGGACCAGTCCTGCTTAACATCTTGGTCAGAGATATGGACAGTGGGGTTGAGTGCACTGTCAGCAGGTTTGCTGCTGGCACCAAGCTGTGTGGTGTGGTTGACATGCTGGATGGAAGGGATGCCATCCGGAGGGACCTTGACAGCCTGGAGAGCTGTGCCTGTGCCAACTTCATGAAGTTCAACAAGGCCAAGTGCAAGGTCCTGTACATGGTACAGGGCAATCCTAAGCATGAAGAAGGATGGAGAATGGACTGAAAACTGCCCAGAGGGAAAGGACTTGGGGGTGTTGGTTGATGAGAAGCTCAACATCAAATAGAAATGTGTGCTTGCATCCCAGAAAAACAACAATTTCTTGAGGTGCATCAAAAATATGGCCAGCAGGTCAAGGGAGGTGGTTCTGCCCCCCATCTGGAGTACTGTGTCCAGTTCTGGAGCCCTCAGTATGAGAAGCACATGGAGCTGTTGGTGTGATTCCAAAGGAGGGTTATGAAGATGACCAGAGGGTTGGAACACCTCTCTTACGAAGACAGGCTGAGAGAGTTGGGCTTGTTCTGCCTGGAGAAGACACCTGGGGAGACCTCATAGCAGCCTTGAAGCACATCAAGGGGATCTACAGGAAAGCCAGGCAGAGACTTTTTACAAGGGCATGTAGTGATAGGACAAGGGGTAATGCTTTTGAACTGGGAGAGGGTGGATTTGTCTTAGACATTAGAAAGAAATTCTTTAGTGTGAGGGTGGTGAGACATTGCAAGAGGTTTCCCAGAGAAGCTGTGGCTGCATCGTCCCTGGCAACATTCAAGGCCAGGCTGGATGGGCCTTGAGCAGCCTGGTCTGGTGGGAGGTGTCCTTGCCCATGAAGGGGGAGTGGAACTGGATGAGCTTTTAGGTCCCTTCCAACTGAAACCATTCTATGATTCTATTAATACCACTGACTTTAAAAACAAAACAGACCACTACACCTTTTCCAGTTCTGAGAAAAGGAAGTCTGAGGGGAAGTCTGCAATGGAGTAACCAACACGAGTTAGAACCGTTCCTGAATACTGGTGTTTGAGATGGATGGTGACCCATGCTGCACCAAGAAGAAATCTCAGCTGCTGTTGTAGTGCTTAGCAAAGCAGTTACATTAGTACATGACAACTGAGGGACATGGAACTCTTTCCTCCCTGAAATGAAACAAAAATAATAATCTTAAAATCCATCTGTTAAGAACATACTTGTGATTTACAGCACAAATTACCTATAAAAACTTTCCATCTCTATTCAAGGTCATCCAGGAACTTTTTTCCTTATTGTGCAACTGGTGTCAGTACAAGGGAAAATAGAAACTCAAATGGAAATTCTTGACTTTTGCGGTTTCTTTTTATCACTGCCAGGGAGGTGGGGGCAGTATGGGACAAAATAATCAGATAGTGGAAAAGGTGCAGAATGTTTCAGTGTGAGATGAGCGCTGCTCAGCCCTCTGCAGCCTGTCCCCAGCATGATAAAGGCCTCATGTCACAGGACGGCATTTCTGTCCTTTTCCTCTTAGTGTTTACATGAGCAGGTGGCATGTTTAACAGGGGAAAAAGGACAAGAGGTTGTTGTTAAATTGGCCTTTCTTCGGAAAATAGTGCTGTGTAGATAGTGGCTTTGCAAAACGTTGGTTTTGGTGGGCGGAGGAAGGCAAAAGCCATCTCCATCTGGGAAGAAATAAACCACCCTTTTCCCTGGGGACAGAAAAAGGGGCGGGCATCCACACGTCTAACTTCCGAACCTAGCAAAGAAAGCTTGTTTTTTGAACAGCCCAGTGAAGATCTTCTCCGACCTTCCTAGCTGATTTCGAAGTAAAAACGAGAAGAAAAACCATAAAGACAACCCTATAATCTCTCCCCCTGCCCGCCTCCCCGGCCAGGTGTACTCAGGCCTGGGGTACGCTGCGGCGGGACGGTGGGCCCTCGGCTCCTCCCCAGACTGCGGGTGCGACCGGACGATCCCAACCCCCTCCCTGGCGGCAGGGTTGAGGAGGAGGAGGGTCGGCTTCAGCACCTCCCCCCTTCCCCGCCTCCTTCCCCGGCCAGCGCAGCGCCCCGAGCATGGAGCCCGCCTGAGACGCTCCGTGGCTCCGGCAGCTGCTGCGGCAGCACAACATGG
>JAAWXA010000055.1:2549632-2663192 GCA_038090715.1 Florisuga fusca
CAGCGCCGGGCGGGTGTCGGCCCGGGTCGGGGTGCCGGTGCTCGGCCCGAGGCCAGCCTAGCGGACATTGCCGGATCTGGAAACCGGCTGCCCGGTGCCGGCAGAGCGCTGGGCCCCTCGCTGACCCGCGCTCCGCCCCAGGCACGGAGCCTGCCCCTTGCTTTCCCTTTCCAATCCCGTTTTTGAGTGGACGTGCTGATCCCTTAAAAGCACAAATAAATGGAGACAGCCCTCTGCCTGCAGCATCCGTGGAGAGAGGGGCCGGGGTCTCGACTTCGTACCACTGGAGATTAGGAGTTAGGGCTGCATGTGTAAGACTTTCTCTTCGTTGCTGATGCTTCTGGTCTGCCCGATGCTGCAGCTAGCTGAAGCCGAGTTCTTGCAATTTCCTAGGTAGCTTAGAAAACTCGGTTGCGTGACCAAGGCTGTCAGAACATCACCTCAGGGCCTCTTGTTAGGCCACCCACCTTTTCAAGCCGTCTGTAATTATTAGAACTGTCATTTAGAGAAAAAACAAAACAAAAGCTGACCACCTTCTGCTGGCATCATCATTCTGTATTTTTAGTTGGAGCTCTGTGCAGGTGTGTATTATTTGTTACTTAGTCTGTCAGAAATCTATGGAAAAGATGCCCTTCCTATTTCAGAGTGCACCTTCTCTATACATATTGCCTCATTCTTTAAAAATGGTTCAGACAACCTGAAGCGTGGCTTGTTCTGTCCTTCTGGAAGGAACATGTAACATGGATGTACAGTGAGGGACTCTCCATGGTTTAAGTTCCATTCCTGAGAACTCCCAGTCTGCAAGGAAATGCCTGACTTTAAGGGATTTTTACCTCTTCAAAGTATTTTAATGTGCTATCTTACAAATATGTGAGTACATCCCTGCAAGACTGGAGATATGCTGGAACTTCTGCAGTGTTAGAGCATTTGCGAAGTTTGGAATGTTATAATAGATCCTTTGTCTGTGAAATAGTTTTGCTGTGGAGTTAAATTCTTGCTCTATCTGTGGTGGTATCGGGAGTGGTTTTATTTATGTGGCTTGAAATAACGATAAACCTATTTTAAATATGGGTTATACTTGACTTCTCTCACTGAAGCAAGACAAAGTGATTGTTGCATTTTTTACTTCCTTGAAGGGAAGAATCTTTTGCCTGTGCAAAGTATTCAGGAACAAGGTGGTTATGACAGTGGTGTGTTTCTGTATGAATATATTGTTAAAAGTGGTTTTCTCGCTTTTTTTTTTTTTTACAAAGCAGAAAGAAACTTCACTCTTTGTGATGCTCAGAAGGAGATTTAATGGCAATGTTTAGTTTAATGTTAGATCAGTATTTTTTGTAAACATACTCTATTGTATGAAAGCAACCTGCCATCTTGAGGTAGAGAACAATAACTAGCTTTAAATTCCTTCTTAGAAAAAAGCTATTTCTATGTAACTTTATTGCTCCTCATTCTAAGAAATCCTTCTAATTTTTCATTATGTCTTTAGTTCAAGACCTATTGAACATTCAAAATGTTTGGGTTTTTTAGGGTCACAATTTTGTATGGGAGAGGTTGTGGCTCAGCCAGCCTTGTCCTGGGCTGCATCAACAGAAGCACAGTCGGTAAAGGGAGGGGATTCTCCCCCTCTGCTCTGCTCTTGTGGGACCCCACCCAGAGTACTGTGCCCAGTTCTGGAGTCCCCAGCATCAGAAGGACACAGAGCTCCTGGAATGTGTCCAGAGGAGCCACTCCAATGCTCAGAGGGCTGAGCACCTCCCTGGGAAGCCAGGCTGAGGGATTGGGGTTGTTCAGCCTGGAGAAGAGGAGGCTCCCAGGTGAGCTCAGAGCAACCTCCCAATATCTGAAGGGGCTACAAGAAAGCTGGGGGAGGGATTTATGCATGGGGGTGTAGTGAGAGGATGAGGGGCAGTGGTTTAAAACTTGAAGAGGTGAGATTTAGGTTGGACATTGGATAGAAATTCATTACTGTGAGGGTGCTGAGCCCCTGTCCCAGGCTGCCCAGGGAAGCTGTGGCTGCCCCATCCCTGGCAGTGTCTCAGCCCAGGTTGGATGGGGCTTGGAGCACCCTGGGCTGGAGGGAGGTGTCCCTGACCATGCAGGGGGTTGGAGCTGGATGAGCTTTAAGGTTCCTTCCAACACGAACCATTCTATGATTTAAATTTTTTTTTTGCGTTTTCTATGAAAAAAAAAGCTCTGAGAGCATTTGAAGGCAGTAGCTGTTATTTTCTTCTCAGGACCTTTGTGAAGGACTCAATCTGAGTCTCAAGGGAAGAATGACAGTAGAATAAGCATTCCCTCCCCACTTTACAGCACGGGCTAGCAATGTTGCAATTCTACTATGCACAATGGAGTCAGCATTATGAGGCATGTGGATTATTTTCCTTTTTCACTCTGTTGCTTTCAAAAAGAAGCTTCCAACAACACTCCAAATTTTGTAGGGCAGGAACAAATAATTAGGATATTGGCTGGGGACAATGGCTGGCCAAAGGCTTGTCCTGTTTGGATGCTTCAGACTTTCTAAAGAAATGAAAGGTGGGTGTTCTCCTGACAGTCCAGTCCACAGTCTGGTTCCTTCTCTCTCATTAAAATCAGAATACAGAGTCCACCAGCATTTTATCTCTGTAGTTGCTGCTTATAAAGCACAAATACAGGTTTGGCATAGAATGGGCTGAGAACAGTTCTGAAGTGAAGGACTTGGGAGGTGCTGGTTGATAAGAAGCTCAGGATGAGCCAGCAGTGTGTGTTTGCATTAGAGAAAGCCAAAAATATCCTGGGCTGCATCAAAAGAAGCATGGTCAGCCAAGGGAGGTGATTCTGCTCCTCTACTCTCCCTGCTCTTGTGAGACCCCATCTGGAGTGCTGTGTTCAATTCTGGAGACCCCAAAACAAAAAGGACATGGAGCTGTTGGTGTGAGTCCAGAAGAGGCCATGAAGATGACCAGAGGGCTGGAGCACCTTTCTTATGAAGACAGGCTGAAAGAGTTGGTCTTGCTCAGCCTGGAGAGCAGAAGAGTCTGGACAAACCTGATAGTGGCTGTCCAGTATCGGAAAGGGACCTACAAGAGAGAGCTGGGGAGGGGCGTTTTACAGTGATAAGACAAGGGATTATGGTTTTAAACTGGAAGAGGGTAGGTGTAGGTTGGACATTTTTCAGTGTGAGGATGGTGAGACGCTGTAGCCGGTTGCCTAGGGAAGTTGTGGATGGCTCTTCCTTGGAAGTGTTGAAGGCCAGGTTGTATGGGGCTTTGAGCATCCTGGTCTGGTGGGAGATGTCCCTGCTCATGCAGGGAGGTTAGAACTGGATGAGCTTTAAGGTTCCTTCCAACTGAAACCATTTTAGTATGCTATGATCTGTTAAACCACAAAATTCTACAGAGACACTCCAAAGAGTATGAAGAGCAGGTGGTGAGTTGTTTAAGGTGTTGAGGGCTTGTGTAATAAACAGCATTTTTAATTTAGCTGTTGTTTCCTTTATTCTTGCTTGACTCATTCTTTACCTGCCAACACAGGCAGTTGTAAGGTGTCATGTTGTCTTGATGTTAAATCTACAGGCAACTTTTGCAAGGATGCCAGTAAATTGACACGTACTTGATTTGAATTGGTTCATTTGCTCTGGATAATTAAAAGGCTAAATCAACTGAAATATATAACTGAAATATAAATGGAATAAATAGTAATATTTTTTCACTGAGAGGCTTGTCAGGCATTGGAATGGCCCAGGACACTGGTGGAGTCACCATGCCTGGAGGCATTTAAAAGGCATTTGAACCTTGTCCTTAAGGACATGGTTTAGTAGTTGACTGTGGTGTTGGCCAAAGGTTGGACTGAATGATCTTGGATTCTGTGAAACCACTTTTAAACCAATAAATACTTTATATGAGTGTTTTGCATTAGGTGAGGTAAAGGGGACAGTCTGTTGGGAGAAGGAATTTCTTGACTCTGAATCACAGAATGTCAGAGATTGCAAGGGATCTCTCAAGATCATCTAGTCCAACACCCCTGCCAGAGCAGGTTCACCTGGGGGAGGTTGCACAGGGTGTCATCCAGACAGACTCCACCACCTCTCCAGGTAGTATGTTCCAGTGCTCTGCCACCCTCAGTGTAAAGAAGTTCCTCCTCATGTTTAGATGGAACTTCCTGTGTTCAAGTTTGATACTGTTACCTCTTGTCCTGTCACCGGGAACCACTGAGAAAACACTGGCCCCATCCTCCTGACAACCACCTCTTAAAGAAGTATTTATAGGTATTGATAAGATTCCCCCTCAGTCTTCTCCAGACTAACATGACCCAAGTCCCTCAGCCTTTCCTCATAAGAGATATTCTAGTCCTCTGATCATCTTTGTAGCTATTTGCTGCACCCTCTCCATCAGTTTCCTGTCCTTCTGGGACTGGTGAGCCCAGAACTGGGCACAGTATTCCAGATGGGGCCTCAATAGGCCAAAGGTGGAGGATAACCTCCCCTGACCTGCTTGCCATGCTCTTCTTGATGCACCCCAGTATGCCATTGGCCTTCTTGGACACAAAGGCACATTGCTGGTTCATGGTCATCCTGTTGTCCACCAGGACTCCCAGGTCTTCTTCCACAGAGCTGGTTTCCAGCCCCTAACCCGTACTGATCATGGGGTTATTCCTCCTGAGGTGCAGTACATCTTCCCCCTGTTGAATTTCATAAGGTGTCTCTCTGCCCAATCCCCAAGCCTGTCCAGGTGATGCTGGATGGCAGCACAGCATTCTGGTTTGTCAGTCACCCCTCCCAGATTTGTGTCATCAGCAAACCTGCTGAACACTCTATCCACTCATCCAGGTCATTACTAGGTATGTTGAACAGGACTGGACCCAGTACTTACTGCTGGAGAACACCCCTTGTTACTGACCTCCAACCAGGCTCTGTGTTACCAGTCACAACCCTCCGAGCTCTGTCTTTGGGACAGCTTTCAATCTGCCCCACTGTACACTCATCTAACCCACACTTCCTAAGCTTGCCTGTGAGGATGCTATGGGAGATGGTGTCAAAAGTCTTGCTGAAATAAAGATAGCTCCATGTGCTTTGAGATGATGTCCAGAATGGGCTTTTGCATCATCTTTACAGGGACGGAGGTGAGGCTGATCAGCCTGTAGTTTCCTGGGTCTTTCTTGCCATTTTTGAAGACTGGAGTGACACTGTCTTTCCTGCAGTCCTCATGCAACTCACCTGTTCTCTGGGACCTTTTAAAGATGATGGAGAGTTGCCCAGCAATGACTTCTGGCAGCTCCTTCAGCACTCACAGGTGTATCCCACTAGGACTTGTGAAATCCAGTTTAATTAATTGATCTCTAACCATTCTCCTCAACCAAGGGAGAGTCTTCCTTTGTCCAAACTTTTTCTGATACCACTGAAGTCTGGGACTCCTGAAGGCTCTCTTCAGCAGTAAAGACTGAAGCAAAGAAGTCATTCAGTGACTCCACATTCTCTGCATCTGCTGACACCGTGGCACCTGGCTCGTCCAGCAGTGGACCCACATTTTTTCTCTAAGTCTTTCTTTTGCCTCTGATATAGTTAAAGAAACCCTTCCTGTTGACCTTGATGTCCCTTGCCAGATTTAATTCCAAGGACATGTCAGCTTGTTTCCTCCCTGCATACTCAGGCAGTGTTCTTGTAATCTTCCCAAGTGATCGGTCCCTTTTTCCATGTTCTGTCAATTTCCTTCTTCCACTTGAAGTTTTTCAGAAGCTCCCTGCACAACCATGCAGGTCTCCTGTTTCCCTTGCTTGATTTCTTGCTCTTTGGGATACACAGATCCTGACCTTGGAGGAAGTGCTTGAGTATCAGCCAGCTCTCTTGAGCCCCTCTACCTTCCAGAGCCCTAATCCATGGGATTTCTTCAAGCAAGTTCTTGAAGAGGTCAAAGTTAGCCCTCCTGAAGTCCAAGGCTCCAGTCCTACTTACTGTTTTGTGCATGCTACCCATGATCCTGAACTCTTTATCTTCTCATGATCACTACTGCCAAGGCTGTCCCCAGCTTTAGTGTCTTCCACCAATATACCTCTCCTTGGTGACTTCTCCACCGCCTGATTTAAAAAGTTAGATCAGTACACTGGAGAAACCTTCTGGACTGGCTGTGTGGCCTTTTCAGCAGATAATCAGGGTGATTATCCCAAGTAAATAATGATGGGACCAGAGGAAGTGGCCTGAAGTTACACCAGAGTTGGTTTAGGCTAGATTAATACCTGAATTCAGTGAAGACTTTCAGTAAATAATGTCCTTATTGAAAAAGCAATCAGGCATTGGAATGGGCTGCCCAAGGCTATGCCTGGAAGTATTCAAAACCCGTGTAAATGTGGCAGTTCTGGACATGCTCTACTGGGATGGTGATTTTATTTTTTTTTTGACGGGGGAATGATCGTTGGACATGGTGATCTCAGACTTTTCTAACCATGACAATTCTCTGTATATAGTCTGTGTGACTGAAGTCCCTCATGAGAACCAAGGCCTATGACTGTAAGGTGGCACTCAGGTGTCTGTAGAAGGCCTCATGAACTTTTCCACCCCGATCAGATAGTCTGTTAAAAATGCCCACAGCAGTGTTACTCATATTAGTCCACCCCTTCATCTTTACCCTGCAGCTCTCAACTTGCTCTTTGTCTGCTCCCAGGGAGGGCTTGACAAACACCAGTTGTTCTCTCTCCACCACCTTGCTTTGTTCACATCTTTTTAGAAGAGGATGGAGCTTCAGTCCTGTCTCGGTTACTGCAATGAGGTCACAGACCTGTGACCACATAGACATTTCCAGTTCTTCCTGGTTATTCCCTGTGCTGTGGGCACTGGTGGATAAGCGTTTTAGAGAGGGAGTTGCATGTGTAGCTCTCACCCTCGAGGGGTTTTAGGCCTTCTGGTTCTCAAAGATCTGCGCACGCTGCCCCGTGAGTTCTGTGCTACTACACCCTACTGTCTGTCCAGCATCCCCAGTGACATCCCCACACCCCTTCAAAACAAGTTTGAAGCTCTCTCAGTGAGCCCTGCTAGCTCTTGTCCTAGAGCCCTTTTCCCCTTGCAAAATGAGCTTTTCCTGTCCCTGGCCAGCAGGCTTGCTGTCTTGTAAATGAAGTAGAACCCAGAAGAACCCAAAGCCCTGCTGGTAGCACCAGGCTCAGAGCCAGGCATTGATCTGCTGGCTCTTCCTGTTAACGCCACCATCATTCCCCACAACAGAATCAGCTACAGGGTGGTCATCATTTCACAGTACAAAGGTTTATTGCTATTGCATTATACAGTCCTGACAGCAAATGCAATAGCAAGTTCCTGCTAACACACCAGCTATTATTTATCTTGATTTTCAGTTTGTGTCCTGTGAAAGTGCAGTTCTCTCAATTTTGTGGTTCTGTCCTTCATACAGGACACCTGTTGGCTTGAATTTTGTCTGAGAGGGAGATGAATCATCAGATATTTACCTTGACATCTTGATTTGGCAGTGTTTGTGATGGTGATGCCAGAGGTTACCTGTTGTCCTTTCTTTAGGTTGCCTTGTGTGTGTCTGTTGGCTTTAATTTCACCATATTGTTCCACTAAATATAATACATTAAACATTTATTAATACTTTTTTTTGGAAATGGCTTGTTACACGTGATAGTAAAGGTGATAAATTGTCCTTTGCGTCTCTTAATCCTCTTACACCACAGAGTCATAAATTATCCAGTCTCAGGTGTATATCAGTCACTACATATATTGTGCATGTAGCTTAAAGGAGCTTTGGAGGCTTTATTTTGCACAACTAGTTATTTCAAATAAAGTATGTCTTACTTATCAATTCTCTGCTATTTAAGGACGGTTGTTCATAGCCACCAAGTTATCTATTTTCTCTACACATTCCACTTAGCATTTTCCACTTTCAAGGTCTGCCCAGCTGTTGTTGATTATTTAAAAAAAGTCTATACATTATCTGCACCTTCCACAGCTCAGTAAAAAAAATCCTATCGAATGAAAGGAGTTCTTGTCTGTCTAGGTTTAACAGAATGTTTTTGCTGTCTGGATAAAGTTGAGTATTACACGTGTTCTTAAACAGGTGTTTAAGTGCTAAAAAATGTGTTCTCAGAAAGAGTAACTCTTAAGCGCCCTCTAAACTTACTTTCTGTGAACACTGTAGCTATTGGTAACATTGGGAGATATGTATACATACTGGCAAATATTTGAGTGAGGGTTGGTTAATATTTGCAGTAGAAAAAACATTATCTGGAGGTGTTCTGTAAGGGTTGCAAACAAATAACTGAAGAGAGCTCTGTAGCCTGTGTGCAGAACTAATCCGTACATTTTGAGCTTGAAATGCCATGACTGACTCTTAAGAAGTGTATTGATAGTCTGCTGCCAGATCTTACTCGTCTGATAAACTTTGATAAACAAGTTCTACAAATGGGAAATATTTTTAGAGGAATTTCTGTCTGTTCACAGCCAGCTTGTCACGAAAAATACGATTCACGTTGTGGTTCATTTTCTCTCTGAAATGTTTTTATGGCTGTGGTCATTCCACTCATCATTATCATGACTGCAAATGAAAAATTAAATGTTTAGGTAGGAAGATTTTGAATTTTAGTTTAATGGGCAGAGAGTTGGCCATGGAGTTATCCTGGCTACTGTTGAACTTCACTTCCTCTGCCAAAACAATGGAAAACAACAGATTTGAAAGAACTGGGGGGTGGTAATGCTTCTACTTAAAGGAATCCTTGATGGTTGTGACAAAATCCCTCTGTTAGATGCCTGTTGATGCTGAGATCATCCTGCTGTTTGCAAAATTTAGTGTTTTAAAGAGCCTTCAAGACATTTGTGGAAAGTGAAGCAATTTAGTTTGAGCGAGAGAACTGGAAAATACCTGCATTTTACTTAGGGACTGGTAGTTGCTCAGAGTTTAAACATACTACCAGACCACTCAGTTCCTGGGAGCAGAAATGGATTTGCTTGTAGTTCACAGAAGAGCTGGCCCAGGCAGAAGTAATCTCTTACAAGGTCCTGGCTGATTTATGCGGAAGGATGTGTGTGGAAGAGTGAGATATTGAGGGGGAAAGAGGGGATGCAGTGTTCCACATATGTGTATCTGTGTGTGTATAGAATACGTACGAGTTTTCTTATGTGCTTAAAAACTTGATTAACCCATTTTCTCCTGCTGTTTTTTTCCTTTCATTCTAATGGTTGTGTTACTGAATTACTGTTTCTAAAAAAACCAAACCCTACTCATTATGAAGACTTTCACTGCTGATGGTAGATCTTGATACATAATTTTAAGGAGGAAAGTTTTAAAGTCTCCAGGTATGGGGCTGGAATTCAGTATAACTGGATTCATTTTTGATGTTGTTACTGAAGCACGCCCTTAAATCTGTGAACTTCAACTTTTCATCTGAGGACAGGTGACAGGGTTACAGAAATGGTCTCTCTAACTTCATCCTGGGTGTTTTACACAAGAAGCATCTCAGAGTAATCTTTTCCTATACATGTGCTTTTAAACTAACAGAATGGTAATAAAGAGTCCCTTAAAAGATGGAGCAATGAATAATTTTTTAACCAAAATCATATGCCTGATCAGTTTTGTTCACATAAATCTTTAAATGTGCATTACCTCTACCTTTTGCAGTCTTCATTTTACAATTTTTGCATGTTGTAGCCTTCTCCTCTAATGGTAGTATTTCTTCTTAGCATGAAAGCTCTTCCAGGTGGGGATCATGTGCATTGCTTTTCTGGTTACCTGCTTGGTTTGTGTTGTGCCTTTTTTTTTTTTTTTTTTTCTTTCCCCACTATCTGAAGATCTGAGATTGGTAAAGGCTGGAATGTCTGCAGGTGAGTGATAAACACCTGTGGTCAAGAGAGCTCTTGGAAACTTGCTGGTTTCCTTCTCAAAGCAGGATGATGAATTTGAATGGAAGGAAAAAAAAACCGAACAAAAAAAACCCAACTCCAAACCACCCTCATACTTTTGACAGCTTGAAGAGACTGCCTGCTGTTCCCTTAGTGGCTCACCTAACATGGTCTGCCTGTGACAGGATTGGTAAAACTGAAGGGAGAAGCTGCAACTTGTTTGAGGATTGCTGCTTGGCATTCAGCCTGTTTCACTGTGGAGAGAAGATGAGCAGGTGGAAGTACTTAATGCTGCTAACCTCTGTTCCATATTCTCTCTCAGCTTGCATAGTCTGAATTAAAGTCTTAATTGTTCTCTGCAAGGATTTAAGTGATCTAGGATTCGTTTAACATGGGGATTGCCACCTTGACACATCCAGCCCTTCTTCTTCCTGATACAGTAATTACAACTCATGGAAAAATACTCTGGTTGCTGATTCCCCAGGGGGTGGAACCTGGCATCTGGAGATAGAGCACATCTGGTGCTGGTCCTCAGGCAGAATTAAGCCAGCTTAAAGTTTATTGCATTTGGGGAATGATGCAAGTAACTTGTTTTCTCTGAACAATACTTACGAGATCTTTGTAAGCACTGGCCTTTCGCTTGGTTAATCTGAGATTCCCCTGATTAAGTCTGTGTGCAATGAGGAAGGATGTGGAGCCATAAGTAGGTAGGATGTCTTGTTTGACTGAACAACAAGAAAAGTCATAATTTGCTTGGGAGCACTCTCTGTAAGACAGGTACACTCAAGTCAGTGTGCTAGAATGGGGTACATATTTGTTCTCTTACTTGTAATTTTTGCTTTTCATTTTTAATTACTTATAAATTCTTCATCTGTTTAGTTCCCTGGCCATTAATTGGGAGGAAGCTGCTTTATACATTCTTTCCTATACTCATTTGGAGACTTTAGCAGCCATTTCTTTTTTATTTATTTTCATTTTATAAAGAAAAAACTTGGTCTGTGTTGGAAACTCAAGTTACTTCTGGTCTCTCTTCCCTGCTGTGTCAATGTCATTGCTGTTGCAAACCATTGTTTTGACACGAAATCATCATACAGCTTCACAGCAATTGAGAAATTGTGTCAGAGCTAATGAGAAGCCTTTGCATGGTTTCTGGATGCTTGAGCATCAACAGCCATGTAGATGGGTCTCAGGGATGTCCTCATTCCACTGGGACAGAATCATAGTCCAGCCATGGAAGGCAGGCTCTTAGTAGCCCTGAGTCAGGCAGTTGGGGAAAGCTGGCTCCAGGTATAACCACTCCACTTACCTCATGCTCCTTGTAAAAGGGGAGGTATGCTGAGAGTGAAAAGTTCTGTTTACTGGGGCTCCTCCTTCTTGGCCTGCTGCTTCTGCAGAATAAGTTGAGTGTTAAGTTATAAACTTAAAGTTGGTGTTTGCATTAGTTTTGTTATTTCATGAAATCCATTTATAATTCAGCCCACAGGGCTTCTCTCCCTGATTCGCCTGCTCATCTGGAGAGTAGTCACGGGGTGAGAGAGCAAACTGCTTTAGTTTAGCCCCATATATGGGCTAAATGAAGAGATAAAAATATAACTTGCCAGCTGCTGTGCACTGAATTACAGCTGCATGCAATGTTTTCTCATGTATAACTGTTCTGCTACTTTATTGTGAGGCAGAAGCAATATCCTGAGTTCTACAAAAACCTCATTTTCTCCAGGAACTAGAATTTGGATATCTTTCATTTTTAAACTGAAGTGTTTCTACACAAGGATAGAGCAGTCAAGCAAAATGGGAGATGGGCAGATGTTATGTGCACACACTTAAGACTGCAAGAAGAAATCAACACCAGTTTGTCATTATGAAGTCTGAACTAATGAGAGCTGTTAATAAAAAAGATTGAACTTTGCACAGTTATTTTTCTATTTAAACATCAGCAGGACATTAGGAACAGATTACTCTAAGTATTTGGGTAAGTTCTGTTTGGTTAGTGTGCTTGGCAACACAGAATCATTTTGGTCAGAACCAGAGCCTTTAAGATAATTGAGCCCAACCATTACCTGTTTTAACCAGTGCTAAACAATGTTCTGAAATGCCACATCTACATGGCTTTAAATGTCTTTAGGGATTCTGATTCAACTATGTCCCTGGGCAGCTTATTCCAGCATTTAATAGTTCTTTCAGTGAGGACATTTCTTCTAATATCTAATCCAAATGTCCCCTGGCACCTCTTGAGGCCATTTCCTCTTGTCCTGTCACTTGTCACTGGGGAGAAGAGACCAACCCCCACCTGGCTACAGCCTCATTTCAGGGAGCTGTAGAAAGTGATAAGGTCTCCTCTCAGCCTCCTTTTCTCCAGACAAAACCACCCCAGTTCCCTCAGCCTGTCTAATAAGGCTTTTTCTCCAGATGCTTCACTAGCTTTGTTGCCCTGCTTTGGACCAGCTTCAGCACCTTGATGTTTTTATTGTGCTGGGGGGCCCAAAACTAGACACAGCACTCAAGGTGAGGCCTCACCAGTGCTGAGTACAGGGGGACGATCACTTCCCTCCCTCTTCCTGCTGGCCACAGTTTCTGAGACAAGCCAGGATGCTCCTGGCCTTCCTAGCTGACTGTGCTCAGGCACTGTCATGGTAACTGACTGCTGCATCTTTTTTGGCAGATCAATCTCCCTCCCTGCCTCCACTGGAACAGCAGGCTGAAAGACCTCGCTAGCACACCAGCCTTCAAATATTCGTGTCCTGGCCCCAGGCTTATTTCTGTCACCTCTGGTTTTGTGCCCTTCACCCTTTCAGTCTAGTCTAAAGCTCTCTCAATGAGCCCTGCTGGCTTTTGCACCAGGATCTTTGGATCCCTTTGTGACAGGTGTACCCCATCTGTTGCCAGTAGGCCTGTTGTCGTGTAAACCAACCCGTGGTCAAAGAACCCAAAGTCCTACAGGTGACATTAGTGTAAGAGCCAGGTGTGATTTGCTGGCTCTTTCTGTTTCTTCCCTCATCAGTCGCCACAACTGGAGGGATAGCTTTCTCTGAACATCTTTAACCCAGACCCCAGGAAGGCAGCAGAGTTCCCTAGGAAGTGGGACCCATCTGCATATATGGTCTTCTGCTGCCTTCAGGATTGAGTTACCTGTCACAATCACCTGTCTGTCTTCATTCACTGGAGTGGTTCTGATACGAGGTCTAGCCCAACTTAGCCTAGGTGACACCTTCAAGTTGAATGAATCAACATCCTTGCTGGCATTCAGTTCCCCTTGCAAAGCTTTGTACCTGTAGTGGCTCATTTCTGGCAGAGGTTTCTTCCCCATGTTGGCAAGCATGGTGTTTGCACGAAGGATGTATTAGCTAAAATCAAACAGCAGGTGCTGCCTTGGGAAGCAGCTACTGTGATGTGTTGTAAACTGATGAAAACATCAGTTGAATCAGATGGTGCAGAGACACTGGGACATGGATTGAATGATCTTCAGTGGGTGCAACAACACTGCTGGGTTAAGTTTCAGGACTTTATCCAGACAGCAAAACACTGAATTAAGTCTTAATTATCTCCATCAGCCCTGGACCAGACCATTAGCATTTGCTATCTTAGAGCGTGGATGCCCTCACTAAAATCAGTATTTGGCACTGTCTGAGGTGCTGAGAGCTGCCAGTCCTCCACAACTGTAGGCATTGCAGGCAAAGTAGAGAGGAAAACAGACAGGCAAGCAAAAAAGGAACTGTGTCATGTCTCCTTTCTCTGTACTGTTTGTCTGCTCCACTTGAGACTGAGCTCCACATGGATTCCTACTCATTAAGAAAAGAAGACCTCAAAAAATGCCAGCATGCACTCTGGGCAATCAACAAAGCCAAACAATAGGCAGATTTTGTCACCAACAGCTACAAACACAGCTCCTCTCACCAGTGCTGTGCTTGCTTCATGTCTGTGTCATCCTCTGACTCCTCACTCAGGGTGGTAGAGA
This sequence comes from Florisuga fusca, assembly GCA_038090715.1. NCBI lineage: Eukaryota > Metazoa > Chordata > Aves > Apodiformes > Trochilidae > Florisuga > Florisuga fusca. The sequence goes on from JAAWXA010000055.1 coordinate 2,563,402, forward strand.
TGCTCATCAAGAATCATTTTATGAACTTATCCCAATTATTCAGTGAATTGTCCTTCAGCTTTGACATGAGGAATCAGTTTCTACCTTCTGCAGCAGAAGCAGCCCTACCTGCTGCTCATGACCATCCCATCGATCATTTGTGGCAGACACACAGTTTTGGCTGAGGCTCTGAAAAAGGCAGGAGAAAGGGCATTGAGAAAATGAGTCTTCATCAGAAAGAGCGTCCCTGTAGATCAACATTCACACAGAGAAAGCAAACCTGAGAGAAGTGAAAGGAAAAACAATGTGTCATTAGTATGTAGAAGTGAGCGTGTGTTGGTGAGTAGAAATTTCCTGTGAAGTGACAAGTATCCCTCAGCTTCTGCCAGTGCAAATTAAATCAGCAAATTTAGGTTCATGTGAAGGGAGGCTTCAGTTTCAGCTGTGGTTCTGCGATGCCAAATACAGCCCTACCTGCTGCCCATAACCATCCCTTCCTACCAAACGATGGACCTAAATCAAGAAGGGAGGCAAGACTGAGAGATCATTTAGCAGCCACTTCATTTCCTCGTACCAATGTCTGACTCTGAACAGGTGTCAGACAAGGGACTGGTCCTCTCTGAGATCTCACCTTTCCATCAACTAGCTGAAATGAAGATGGGTACAGCACACTCAAGAAAACATTGCTCTGAGTTACGGTCCTGCTATCTGAACAGGAAAGAGGGAGAAGTCAAAAAGAATTGTTCTCCTTGTCTACATTACTCCCCCCTGTAATAACGCTAACACCCGAATTGATTTCAAGTAAGATGGCTTCAAGGCACAGTCCAGCTCCATGTGTTACATGGAAGCTCTCTCTCCCTAAATGGGTGACACTTGGTGCCACGTGGCTCCAGCTGCAGCCACCCCCCAATACAAGTATTCCACAAACTGTTATGCATAGTCTCAGCTTCTAATTCCAGGTCCTGTCCCTCACCCAGCTCATCAGACCACACCTGCTTGCCTGAAAGAAGGTCTGAAGGTAAATCCAGAGTTGGACTAGATGCAAGTGATAAAGCAGCATAAACTGCTCTACACCACAGTGCCTGAGCTCTGTGATGGTCTGTGGTGTCCTTGGACAATTACTGCATGAGATGAAGTTCTTACTTTGAAAGTTTCAACTTAGGTAGCTTATAAATTGTTTGGTGTAATTCCATGTCAAGTCTTGTTATCTTATTAATTGTTTATGTATGTGTGTGTTTAAAATATATATATGTTATACATATATAAAACATAAACATATACATATAAACATCCTCTCCACTCAAGCTTCTTTGGTGTGGGTTATTGTTTTTAATTTTCTTTTTGTTGTTTGTGTTTTTTTGTTGTTTGGTTGTTTTTGTTTTTTTTTAGTTGCTTCTTAGGAGAAAGCTGTTTTCATGAAAGGAAGGGTTTATGTGGTTTGGTTTACATCTAGTAAACACAGAGGGAGAAAGATTCCTACTCTGAAAGTCCTGAGTAATGTCTTCATTGTAGAAACAGGTGTGATTTTACACTGCTATTGCGATCCTGATGTAAAAATCCTGATAGTTACTGCAGCTCCGTGCAGATGATGAAATCTCAGGTGTGGAGTAAATAATGGCTTTTTACTCGACGTTAAAGTTTCTGTTTCTCTGCTCTATCTCAATGTAATAATAGCATCTTCCTCTTTAGCAATGAAGACACAGCCAAATAGTGCAGATGAAGGGTGGAAGAAAGTGATAAGGTTATCAGATTAATGTCTGTCACACATTTGCTTGATTTTGTTTTGTTTTAGTATAAACAAATGTACTTAGCCCTCTGTGATGCTGCTTCCATGTGTAATACTAATAAGCTTCTACCCTTCTGCAGCAATAAGGGGTAGGTTTTGGACAAAATTAAAAAATATAAAAAGCCATGGATGTGTTTTGTCACCTGTGTTCTGTAAATAATTTTAGAATTTGTATGTTTTAATTTTTAAGAGGGAAAAATATCTGCATTCCTCTTTTTCTGTCCACCCTTCCATCAGTGTGTTGCTTAAATTTGTGGCCCTGTGATTTTGGAAATTTGCTGTGTGTCTTTTGATTCCCAAAACTGGAAGCTAGGATTTTCTTTGAACTGTCATTTGTGTCAGAATCTGTTCCCTTTTGCCTTTTTATTTCTGCATTTGTAGCACTTCCACTGTAGCATAACCCTGGTCTTATTTCTTTTGGCACTTAGATTTGCAAAAATTGGAACAAAGAGAAGATGGAAAAACGTTTAGTCACACTTCTCAAGATGTATTGTGTATCAGGAGTCCAGTTCCTTATTTTCAGTACACCTCTTCTAGGCTACCAAAGCAATAGGAGAGTTGGGGTGGCTGAGATCATTCCTAAACCATTTGCCATAGTAGAATATATGCTTCTTTAATTCTGTTAAAATTTTGTTGTAAGGTAGCTTGACAGTATTAAAAGTCTGTGAGTTTAAGACATCAGGGAAGAAACATGGGCTATGGTTCTGCTTAGTGCTTTGGGTTCTTGTCTTGTTGCTGCCATGGACTGTGTATCTTCCCATGAACAAGACCCTTAGCCCTGCTCTTCTGTGGATGTTCTTTCATTCTTTCGCTTGTGTATCTGGAGAGCAAGTTCTTCAGTTGTGACAGTCCTTCACAGTGTTTCCACAGTGTCTTTCAGGCTGCAAATCTCAAATCTGGCTTCAAGGTGTTACCATAATATGAATGGTGACAGTTCATACTGTGTAGCTTGTGGTTTGTTTTTTTCCTCCACGTAGTTCCTTTGCAAGGGAACAGATTGACTTCCTTCTGATTTTGGACCCCTCTTACGAGGAACTGAAAGGAAAGCTTATTAGGCATTTCCTTTCTCGTTTGGGAAAGGCAGGTATGTGCTGGATTAAAACAATAATTAGGTTTGGCTGTTAATACAGGTGGAGAAACCCTGTACAGAGGAAAACTGAAGAATTAAGTCACACTGAATTCAGAAGAAAATAAAAACGTTTCTTCACTTCAACTGCTGCTGAAGTTGAGGCGCATCATACTGTTCTGTCTCCTAGTTCGTGTTTCTGCAATATGAGAGTATTTGAGAATGATTTGGCAGCTTCTCTTGTGTTTGCATTGCAGACAGTTAAGTTCTTACACCTGTAGGATGTCCTTAAAACTCACATGAATATTTCAAAAGGTAAATAAGCCTAATAATTTTTTGTAGCTCTACATGGATTTATTTTCAAATCTTAAGTTTGTGAGTTTGTGGGTACCTAAGTATATGCTTAAAGTATAGAAACATCATAGAGTGGTTTGGGTTGGAAGGGACCTTAAAGCTCATCTAGTTCCAACCTCCTTGAATGGGCAGGGACACCTCTGACCAGACCAGTTTGCTCAGCATCCTGTCCAACCTGGCCTTGAAGTCTTCCAGAGTTAGGGCATCTACAGCCCCTCTGGGTAACTTGTGCTGGTGTCTCACCACCCTCACACTAAATTATTTCTTCTCATGTCTAACCTAAATTCACCCTCTTCAGTTTAAAACTGTTACCCCTTTACCTTTATAAAAAGTCCCTCCCCAGCTTTCCTGACAGGTCCCCTTCAAGTACTGGAAGGCTGCTAGAAGGTCTTCCTAGAACCTTCTCTTCTCCAGTCTGAACAACCCCAACTCTCTCAGCCTGGCTTCATAAGGGAGGTGCTCCAGCCCTCTGATTATCTTCATGGCCTCCTCTGGACTCTCTCCAACAGCTCCATGTCCTTTTTTGGGGGGGGGCTCCAGACCTGGACACAATTCTCCAGGTGGGATCTCAGGAGAGCAGAGTAGAGGGGAAGAATCCGCTCCCTTGACCTGCTGGCCATGCTTCTTTTGTTGCAGCCCAGAATATGGTTGGCTTTTGGGGTTGCTGGCTCATGTTGAGCTTCTCATCAACTAACACTCCGGAGTCCTTCTTCTCAGGGCTGTTGTCAATCCACTTTCTGCCCAGCCTATAATTGTCTTTGGGACTGCCCCAGCCCACGAGCAGGACCTTGCACTCAGCCTTACTGAATTTCATAAGGCTGGCAGTATATGAAGAAAGCATATGAATAAAGCAAACTGTTTGTCGTCATGTAATTTTTTAAGCACAGAGCCACCTATAAAGCTCTTTCCCTTGAGCATCATGTGTGCAAGACACAGCAGCATAGAGACAGTGCTCTCCAAGTCTGCATCCAGGCAGTATTCTGGTTGCAGCTGAGCTGGGCAAAGAAGTTCCCTCACTACTTTTTTTTCTTAGTTAAAAAAAAAAAAATTTAATCTATTTGCTTTTTTAAACTGAGATAATTTTGACAGTATTAGCTCAAGGAAAGAAACTAGATTGTGCTATCATGCTTGCAGATATCAGGGCACCAAAACACCTGTCAGGTAGGGGATGGGAATCAACAGGTAACAGGGGGGATAGGCAGGAATAGGGGTTGTGGTGGAATAAAATTACACCAGACTCAGCTTCAGGAAGAAGAAAACACATCTAACACAGCCAATAAGGAGGGCATATTTAAATCAAGCTCCCTCCTAACACAGTGTAGCTGGAGCTTGATTTACATGAAGTTTATGGTTTGGCATGGAATACTGTGTTTGTCAGAGGACTGTGTATTAAATTCTGCACTGCCCTGGTAGTTCAGAAAACCCCTTCAGCTATTTTGTATTTTGCACTTTTACAACCTTCCCTCAGTGCAAAACATCACCAGTTCCTTAATAATGTTTTTAGTATCCTTTTTGGGACCTTCATCCTCGATTACGTATCACACTATCACATTTCTACGTGTCGCACTGTTACGCAAACACGAGAATTCAGCAGACACTGAGGGGAGTGACCTATTAGTAATCATGAGATTGTACAGAGCAGTAATTAGTCAGCTGCAAAACCAACAGACCCAACAATGTTAAACACCTCTGATTAGCTCATCTTTTAAGGCCCCAGATTTCATAGGCTCATTGAATGGTTTGTGTTGGAAGGGACCTTAAGGGTCATCCAGTTCCAACCCACTGACATGATCAAGGACACCTCCCACCAGCCCAGGTTGCTCCAAGCCCCATCCAACCTGACCTTGGACACTGCCAGGGAGGGGGCAGCCACAACTTCTCTGGGCAACCTGTGCCAGTGTCTCACCACCCTCATAGGAAAGAATTTCTTCCTAATTTCCAACCTAAATCTCCCCTCTTCAAGTTTGAAATCATTGCCCTTTGTCCTTGGTTGACACGTTGAAGGGAACCTGTCCAGAGGGACCTTCACAGAATTGAGAGGTGGGCCCATGCCAATCTTATGAAGTTCAACAAGGCCAAGTGCAAAGTCCTGCAAGTGGGCTGGGGCAGTCCCAAGGACAAACAGAGACTGAGCAGAGAGTGGGTTGAGAATAGCCCTGATGAGAAAGACTGTTGCTGGTTGATGAGAAGCTCAGCAAGATCTAGCAATGTGTGTTTGTAACCCAGAAAGCCTTCTGTATCTTGGGTGGCATCAAAAGAAGTGTGGTCAAAGAAGGTGATGCTTTGCTTTTGTGAGACCCTACCTGGAGTACTGTTTCCAGTTCTGGGGCCTCCCAACACAGCAAGGACACAGAACTGTTGGAGAGAGTCCAGAGGAGAGCCACAAAAATGTTCAGAGAGCTGAAGCACATCTATGCTATGAAGACAGGCTGAGAGAGTTGGGATTGCTCAGCCTGGCGAAGAGAAGTCTCTGGGAAGATCTTGCAGCAGCCTTCCAGTACATGAACAGGACCTGCAGGAAAGCCACGCAGGGACTTTTTACAAGTGCATGTAGTGATAGGATAAGGGGTGTTGCATTAAAGAATAAAATAATTTGTCAGAAAATAAACCTCCTTGTATTCCAGCTTGTCCTTAGGTATCAGAGTGGCGGGTATTCTGAGTGGGAGCCTGTTTGGTGTTAGTAGTCACTCAGTACATAGAGACGTTTGGGTGAGGGATTGGGAGCTCAGGTTGTGATCTTCTTGATCTTCCCAATAAGACCGGACAAATCCATCTGGTCAATGCATGGCTCTGAGAGTGGGGCAAGCAGAAAAATTTAGAATTCTTTGATCATGGGATGATCTACTCAACACCTGGGGTGCCAACATGGGACAGGAAGCAGAGGGGGAAAAGAGTTCTAGCACAAGAATTAGTGGAGCTTGTTGATAGAGCTTTAAACTAGCATGGAAGGAGGTAGGGGACAAAACCAGGACTGACAGTGCTGAACAAAGGGATGGTCTGATGAAGCTTGAGGAAACAAGCACTAATGGGATCCCTCCTTCTGCTTTGCAAGGTGTTGGCCACAAGGCACCACAACGTAGCACACCTGAAGTGTTTCTACACTAATGTGGGCTGCATGAGGAATAAACCAGGTAAGCTTGAGGTCCTGGCTCAGTCTCAGACATTTGACATTACTGGCATAAGTGAAACCTGGTGGGATGAGTCCTGTGATTGGAGCACCCTGTTGGATGGGTACTGATTCTTCAGGAGAGATAGGCAGGGCAGAAGAAGTGGCAGAGTGGCTTTGTATGTAACGGAAGGGCTGGAGTGTATGGAGCTCACAGTTGCTAATGACACAACTGAGAGCCTCTGGGAAAGAATCAAAGGACAAACTAAAAATGCAGATATCATTGTGGGAATATACTACAGACCTGCTGGCCAGGATGAGGATGCCAGTGACCTGTTCTTTGAGGAACTATCGGACGCTTCTAAGTCACCTGCCTTTGTTCTTATGGGAGACTTCAACTTGCCAGAAATCACTGGGAACAACATACAGCTAGCCAATCTGGGCTAGAAGATTTCTATGCCATCTGTATAACAGCTTTATGGAACAGGTCATAAGGGAGTCAACTCTCTTCTGAGAGCCCTCCTTGGTCTGCTGTGGTCAACAGCAGAGGATCTCATAAGTGAAGTGGAGATTGGAGGTTGTCTCAGCCACAGTGACCATGAGACAATTGAGTTAGAAATCTCTGTTGAGGAAAACTGCCAGCAAAACTTCAACACTTGGCATGAGGAGAGCAGATTTCAGGTTGCTCAGGGAGCATCTGAGTCAAGTCACCTGGGAAAATATTTTGCAGGTGCTGAGGTTCATGAGTGCTGGTCACTCCTTAAACATCACCTCCTCAGGGCACAGGGACAAGCAATTCCAAAGTCAGGTGACATGGGAAGAATACAGAAATGCTGCTAGCTACTGCAGGGAGAAAATTTGAGTGGCCAAAGGTCAATTGGAGCTGAAACTGGCTGGAAGTGTGGGGGAAAGTAGAAAGAATTCAAATATATTAACTTCAAATATGTGAGCAGCAAAGGGCAGTGTAGAAAAACATGGGTCCTGTGCAGAATAAAGACAATCACCTCTCCAACAGGAATCTAGACCAAGTAGAGGTATTTAATGTATTATTTGCCTCTGTCTTCAACACTTGTGGTGGATCAAGGGGACCCCAATGCCCAGAACTGGAGGACCATGACTGCAATGATGATCAACCCTTAGCTGACCCTGAACTTGTATGGGATCTGCTGCTACTCTTAAATCCCTACAAGTCCGTGGGGCCTGAGGGCATTCATAAAAGGATCCCCAAAGAGCTGGCTAATGTCCTTGCTAGGCATCGCTGGATTATTTCTGTGAGGTCCTAGCAATCTGGAGAGATCCCAGTCAACTGGAAGCTGGCTATCGTTGTTCCAGTATTCAAGAAAGGTGAGAAGAACCTTGGAAACTACAGGTCAGTCAGTCTAACTTCAGTGTCTGGTGAAATTATGGAAAAGATTATTCTGAGAGGTATTGAAAAACACCTGGAGGACAATGCAGTCACTGGTCACATCCAGCATGGCTTTATGAAGGGAAAGTCCTGCTTGTCAAACTTAATTTCCTTTTGTGACAAGGTGATGCACCGTGTTGATCAAGGAAAGCCAGTGGATATAATATTTCTGGACTTCAGGAAAGCTTTTGATACTGTCTCTCACAGTGTCCTCTTGGACAAAATGTCCAGGATACAGCTGGACAATCATGCTATATGATGGGTGAGCAACTCACTCACAGGTCGAGTGCAGAGTGACAGTGCAACATCAGGCTGGTAACCGGTCACTAGTTGGTTCCCACAGGACTCTGTCCTTGGCCCAGTCCTCTTCAACATCTTCATCAATGACTTGGACACAGGACTGGAAGGGATTTTAAACAAGTTCATGGATGACACAAAATTGGGAGGAGTGGTTGACTCCCTGGAGGGCAAGCAGGTCCTGCAGAGATACCTGGACAGATTAGAGAGATGGGCAATTACCAACCACGGGAAGATGAACATGGGCAAGTGCTGAATTCTGTGCCTAGAACAGGGCAACCCTGGTGTCAAATACAGACTGGGGAACGTGGGACTGGAGAGCAGTGTGGCAGAGAGGGACCTGGGGGTCCTGGTTGATGGCAAACTGGACATGATCTAGCATTGTGCCCTGCAGCCAGGAGGTTCCAGCCATGCCCTGGGGTGCATCAAGCACAGCATCACCAGCAGGTCAAGGGAGGTGATTGTCCCACTCTGCACTGGTACGGCCTCACCTTGAGTTCTGTGTGCAGTTTTGGGCACTGTGGTACAGGAAAGACATCAAGCTGTTGGAGAGCATCCAAAGGGAGAGCAATGAGGATGGTGAAGGGTCTGGAAGGGATGACTTATGAGGAGCAGCTGCGGTCACTTGGATTGTTCAGTCTGGAGAAAAGGAGGCTGAGGGGTGACCTCACTGCAGTCTGTGACTTCCTCACGAGGGGAAGAGATGGGACTGGGACTGATTTCATCAGTCCTGTGACCAGAGACAGGACTCAGGGATATGGCAGGAAGGTGAACCAGGGGAGGTTTAGGTTAGATATCAGGAAAAGGTTCTTCACCCAGGGGGCAGCTGAGCACTGGAACAGGCTCCCCAGGGAATTGGTCTCAGCACCAAACCTGCCTGAGCTCAAGAAGCGTTTGGATGATGCTCTCGGGCACATGGTGTGATTCTGGGGGTGCCCTACCCAGGGACAGGAGTTGGACTTGATCCTGATGGGTCCCTTCCAACTCAGTGTATTCTGTGATTCTATGATATATTGCACTCTAACAATTCTGGATGCGCAACTAAGGCTACACTATCCTCTAGTCACACTGAACATGAGCTATCACAACCACATTTAAAGAGTTTGGTTGTCTTCAATGGGAACTCTCATGGCTAGTTTTCAATGAATGGTGTAATTTATGAAAGCAATGGGTGCACAAGTTCTTTTGCATTGCAGGTGATAAATTCACTGTCTGCAAAGTATGTACAAATACCTCGAGTAATACAGCGAGGCTACAAACACATTAGGTAAATGACTCTATAATGGTTTGTAAGATTTCCAGTGAGGCTATTGGTATAGTCAAGAACTTGAATATTATCCAGAAGTGTGTCTGTGTGGGGTAAGAGAGGCTCAGCCAATCAGCTGATCCTAGAGGTCAGGGGTATGGAGTCTTCCCTGTGGTGGTATTTTCCCTGGCAACCTTCTCCCCTTAAACCATTTTATACTTTTTTATTTTACGGGTGGAGCTTGAGTGACTCTAGTCACACACACCTTTATGGGTGCAAATTTACCTTGCTTTGCTTTTAAAGCTCTAGACTTGAGGAAACTCAAAATGCAAGCTTATTGAGGGGTGGCTGTACCTTGGAGGCAGGTGAATTTTGGGATGGAGTTGTGTTTTGGTATTATAATGAGATTATAATGAGCAAAGTTCACCTAAAGGATGGTGCTTTGTCTAAGGGTGACAAACTGTTGGTCCAGGGTATCAAATAGGCAGCTTACTGGCTCCACGGTACCTTTGGACCCCATTGCTAGCATAGAGCCTGGCTGTAGAGTCTCCACGCTGCTCCAACTTCCATGCAGTTCCTTTTAGAGTTAGCACACCAAGTTCTCCTGATGTTGCCAACATCTAGAGTTGCCTAAGGAATTACCATGGTACAAACTCTTTGCACATTAGCTGCATTCTACCCTGCTTCAATGTTGTACCTTTCCTTAAAATGTGAATATAAGTTTAATTTCTCGTTTCTAACTCAACTCCTGTAATTGTTGCACAAAAGGGAAGAGAGTAGATTTAGGTGTCTAACCATGCAGGGTGGTTGGAACTAGGTGATCTTTAAAGTTGCCATGAAACCCAAACAGTGCTGTTTTTATGATCCTATGAAGGCCTCATCAGTTCCTTCCCATATTGCCACCCCACAAACATCCATTCTGAGCTCAGCTATTTCGGTGCAACATAGACACACAATCCAATTAGGAGTTCGTCTACAGTCCACCACCTTACAGAGGGCAACAGGGTGCACTTTGCAAACGTGCACACCAACACCAGTACTCATGTCATGTTGAAGCCATTCGTTTTGTAAGCTGCACATCAGAACCAGTTGATGTAAACATGCTCTCTGAACAGGCAATGAAAAAATGTTTCACTGAACCAGCCAGGATGTGTAAGAGGCTGAGTAGGGAAGTGAAGTATTTGTTCTTTAGTATCTGAACAGCTATGGGTAGCAAGTCTGAAACAACTGTCTTTAGAAGTTGGTGATTTCAGATTCTCTGTGGCAGCAGCTGCCAGTGAAAAGGACCAGAATCCAGTATGCAGAGCTTAGAGTGTTTAAGAAAACAACTTATCTTTCCTGCTAAATATATAAAAGTTGCATAAAAAGAGTAAAATAAACTTTTGTACATCTGTGGTATTTGTATATTCCATATTCACTTCTGGCCTATCAGAATGTATTTTTTTAGTTGTGCTTGATTTTAGGAGGCAGGTTTGACTAAACTTTTTATTACTTTCCTTTCTCTCCCATGAATGAATCTCTGTTTTTAACCTTATTTTCTGTATCTTTAGGGTTCCAGTAGTGTCTGCGTTCTTGCATGTGATCTTCCTCCTGCAATCAGCTCTTGTCTCTCTCCTTGAGTCAATATATGAAAAATAGGGATAATGCCCAAACAGGTGACAATATGGGGATTAACTTCCTTCTCTAGAAGTTTGGAAGAGCCTTAGAGGTCTGAGCCTCCTTATGCTCCAGAAGAGTTAGAGGTGGACAAAAGGTATCACTTTGTGCTCTGTAACTGGTTTCTCTTATTAATTTATGGCTGCTAGGAACCTACCTACATGATTTTGTTTCTGCATAGCAGCAATTTTTTGGTGTAGAAAGCTGAGACATGCTTGCTCCATATCCTGTCCTAAGAGTTTTCGTAAGACTGTACACCCTTGATTGCAGAAGTTTTGACATGTTTGTTTTTTACCATCTTGTGTGCCTGCTGCAGGGGTGGGGGGTTGTTTTTGTTCCTTGGTAATGAATGTTTTTGTGGTTTGGAACATTGACTGCTGCAAGAATTATATGCTATTCTAGCTATCCAGCAGTGCAGATGGCTTAACCACAGAGGTCCCCTATGCATTTGCCCTGTTAAGAATTGAAATAATATTTAAAATATAAGTTATCACACATACTGTAATTTTGGATTACTATTTTAGCTTGTATGCTTATTAAAATGAGATCTTAATTTTATGTTGTGTACCAGGCTCCAAAGATCCTTGGTCACTTACCTTAAAGGCACAGTTAAACTTCTCCATGACCTTTAGCCTAGTTAACTGGTTTACAAATTGCTAAGTAAGACTTTTCTGTGTGCTATGCACAGGGTTTGTGTGTGTTCTGCACTTCTGGCACTTTCAAGTTGCCTCAGTACTCTCTCTGCACATGCCTCAGTATTCTCATGTCTCTATTTCAACTTTAAGGGGAAGGAGACAAAATGAAGGCATGTCAACAAGCAGTAGTATAAATGCAACTTTTCTAAACACTCTTGTCTAGCTTAGAACTGTTGCAGCTTTGCAACTAACCAGCAACTGATGACAAGTGCTCTGTTGATTGTAATTCACGTTCATCTTAGTCTTAATATGTAAATGAGTTGAGAGCTGTCAAACTGGTTTTCAGAACTATTACTGAAACTAATAACAAATACCATATATTGCAATTTTAAGTTGTTTGTCCTGCATCACTTTGCTGGGGCTAAGAGGTGCCCCTCAACCTGTAGGTGGTATTGGTACAATTAAAACAAAACCCAAGAAGGTTAATAGCTGAATTCAGAAGCCACACAGTGGCCCATTTGGATAAAAGGTGGCTACAGCTGGGCAAACAGCAGTAGACTTGTGTCATTTCAGAGCTTTTACTTCTAAGAGAAGTGAACAAGAGACAGAGAAAAAGGATTATTAGTGCCTTTCTATGTATGTTGAAATGCAGCGGAGTCTAAACCTCATTTTTAAAAGTGCATTTTGGTATCACTTATGAATATGATAGGAGATTTCATAGAATTTCATAGAATTGGCTGGGTTGGAAGGGTTCCCTTGATCCACTCCCGCTGGGGTTACTAGACCATGGCACTAAGTGCCACATCCAGTCTCTTTTTAAATATCTCCAGGGACGGAGAATCCACCACTTCCCTGGGCAGCCCATTCCCCACTCCCCTTCACCACTTCCCACACTTCCCATTCCAATGTCTGATCACCCTCTCCATAAAGAAATTCTTTCTAATATCCAACCTAAACCTCCCCTGGCACAACTTAAGCCCTCTTGTCTTGCTGAGAGGTGCCTGGGAAAAGAGACCAACCCCCCCCTGGCTCCAACCTCCTTTCAGGGAGTTGTAGAGAGTGATGAGGTCTCCCCTGAGCCTCCTCTTCTCCAGGCTGAACAGCCCCAGCTCCCTCAGCCTCTCCTCACAGGATCTGTGCTCCAGTCCCTTCACCAGCCTGGTTGCCCTCCTTTGGACCTGCTCCAGCACCTCAATCTCCTTCCTGACCTGAGGGGCCCAGAACTGGACACAGGACTCGAGGTGTGGCCTCACCAGGGCTGAGTCCAGGGGCAGAATCACCTCCTTGGACCTGCTGGCCACGCTGTTCCTGATCCAGGCCAGGATGCCATTGGCCTTCTTGGCCACCTGGGCACACTGCTGGCTCATGTTCAGCTTCTTGTCAATCCAAACCCCCAGGTCCCTCTCTGTCTGGCTGCTCTCCAGCCACTCTGTGCCCAGCCTGGAGCTCCCCATGGGGTTGTTGTGGAGATGATGGTAAGGGAACTATGGTAGACATGCTAAAACTGATACTGTTTATAGTGGTCAACCAATGAATTATACATAACGTATGAATCCTCCAGTCCTATATTATGGCTGTACAAGATAGCTTTCCCAGTGCAGGTAAAACAAATAACATTCAGTAATTAGACACAGACAAGGAACAGAAGATCTGCTTAAGAGCATTGAAGAGATTGAGAGCAAAGCTGGAACCCATGCTTGATACCCAACCAGCTTGATAGGAGTGTTTCTTTTTCCATTTAATAGACTGATGAGAATGTCTATTTTCACAGTGTTGTGCAATTAATCTATATGTAGATAGCTCCATTTTCAAGTCAAGATTTTCCAGTAAGCAGAAAACCAGTGTAAACCTGCTTTTTTTTTTGGAATAGAAATACTGTCTTTTTAGAATGAAGTATTGTTGATCAAAAGTACTGCATGATCCAAATGAAATTGTAAACTTCTTGCAGTTTAGGGTGTTACCTGTTTAGAGTTCATTTGATAATTTGTGGGATTTCAGGTTGTTTAGGTTCTTTCTTTGCTTTGCCAAAGGATTGTGGATTCCATCTATGTACAGGGGTTTTAAATATTGCCTATTATGGAAAAATATGAACTGTTCCGATTTTACTGGAAAAGAATGCAGCTGGGGGGGAGTGTTTTGTTTAGTTTTTTGTAACTACATTAAAATGTCTTCCTTTCAACTGGTTGGAAATAGACAGCTTATAAACAGTTTGTCCTCCACATTGGTAATTTATCCTGTTACTGTTTATTCTTTTCTCTTTTTAAAACAGAAACTTGTGTTTCAGTTTTCAACCAATATGCATTTGTTGGGAGCATTGCAGATCAAAATATAACCTGACACTAAGTGCTCCTTTGAGAATGTCCTAACCTAACCATGGAATAACTTCTCAGGCAAGGGATGTAGCCTCTTGCTGTGTAACAGATCTAATCAAAGTTGATGGTAGGTTTTGTGGGCCTCCCCATCCCTCTATTCCTTTCTTTTGAAACTGCTGTTTACTGACTTTCCAGTTTGCCTTGTCAAGAGTTGTGCAGTACCAAATGCACCAAGGATGGGTGTACTCTGGGCCTTTGAGCCCCATTCAGGATTGAGAAGACAGCATGACTTGAAAGAAGATCTGTCTGCATGTGCTTGGAAATGAACTGCTGATTCTACGTAAACATGGGATCCTCAGTAAACACACTAGCACCATTTATTGGTGGGATAATCTGGAATCCCTAGGATGGCTTGTGGATAGCACAGTAAATTAAGTCCCTGGTCAGTGCCTGATATTTTGTTGCCTTTTGAGCTTTCCTTGTTTCTTATTCTAAAACCTTAAAAACCTTGTTATGATCACATACAATATGAAGATGTCTTTAGAGCTGCCAAGATGTTCAGTTTAGCAGTCCTGTGAAACTATGCTACACATCTATTCCTCTAGAAAGGAATTTGCTGTCTTGGTTGCCTCATTCAAGTTTACTGCTTACTAACTGGGGAAGTTGGAATTCTGAGAAGTTTTGCAAGTTTTTTGTGGGACATCTTGGAGGTTGTTGAAGCTGCAGAGTTGTTGTTTTGCCTGCTAGTTAGTGAGTGATTACATTCTGACCTGATGTGATAAATTCAGTACCCTGGAAACAAGGTATTTAACTACTTTTCTGACTTGAGGGTTATTTTTAAAGTTGGGAGAGCCTGTGTTTCTTATGCAGTGTTCAGTAGTGTTGAGAACCAGTTACTTGTTTTGGCCACGAGTCTTTTCTTTTTATTCATACCAGTAGTGCTCCAAAAGGGCTCTGCAAGTTTTTTATAACTGGACTGAATAAAATAGGCTGAGGGGAAGAACAGAGGATTGAGTATGCTTTTCAAAATCCCAAGTTCTGCCTTACCTCTTTTATTTTTTTCTAAATGAAACTGAATACTTAATTGTTCTTAAAGAGGAAAAGAACTCTGGCCATTCTCAATAATCGATCCTTTTTGCTGTGTATAAACACAGCAAAATTTGAACACAATTGCAAGAGGGGCAGTGTGATTTCCCTGCTGGGTGTTCATAGCCATCACAAGGTGGGCACACTTCGATCAGGACAAGTCTGAAGCACAGAAGTGACGGAAAACACAGTGATTAATCTGTTATCTCTATGCTGTTGGCCTACTGTGTGCATCAGTGAGCAAGAATTATCTTGGAAGGGATGGGGAGCTGGGGTAATACTGATACTGATTGAATTAGACATTGATCATGTCTGATCTTCAGTTAAGAAGCTGTTGAGTTCCTTTGCTATTGATTGGAGTTGATATTTCATGTTACTTTCTCCTTTGTAGTAGTATTAATAGTGGCTTCAGCATGGAAATGTCTAAATGAAAATCTTTCTATTTTTTGCTAATCAAAACATATTTTTTGAAGAATCTGTCTATTCCTCAGAACATGTTTTTGGGACAATAATTAAAAAAAGTTTTACATAGACTTTTCATGGCTTTGATCTTTGACTGGGTATGTGGCTGTTTTTGCGATGCAATGTGCAGAATTTGAGAAGTGCTCTCCCCTAGAGAACTTGTGACTTAAACAGAGCCTGCTAACAGCAAACTTTCCAAGTGTTCAAGTGGTTTGGTATGGTGCCACCTAAATAGACATGGTTATGGGGAACCTATGAATTGCAGAGAAGAAAACACACATTTTGCATTCTAGGCAATTTTTCTTCTGTTTTCAACAGCTAACCTGTCAGGCTTGCATTGTATTCTTCCTAATGTTTTTAAAAATGACAAGAGGAAGGCTGAGCAAGGATGGAAATGAGATGGGAGTGATTCTGAGACTTATTTCCTAACAGACAATTCTCCTCAAGCTGTATAAACTTTCTCGAGTTAAATATTGCAGAAAAAAAAGATACTACATTTTCAGTGAAACATTCATGATAACAACTGTCTGTATTTTTGCTGTCCAAGATCTTCACTAAAGCTGCCAACTTTTCCTTATTTCTTTCATGAGCATAGGCTTCCTCCAAAAAGAAACATAAAAGCCCTCTCTCTCCTGGCTTGGGGTAAAAAAAGGCAGTGCAGAATAATAATAAAAAGACTGAATTTTTATGCATGTTATTAACTTCATCTGAAGCTGAGATGTAGGTGCCAGCTGTGGTCCTTGGCCTGCACATAAATACATAAGGCGTTGTGAGAAGTGTACTTGATTTTGGCTCATGCATTGGTGCACTCTCCAGTGAGCAGGTAGCTGGAGCCAGAGTGCACGAAGTTGTCTTTGAACATGAGGAGCTGAAGCAGGAAGGCTTTCAGACTCTGAGAGGGGTCTGTTCCCTCCCATCCCTGCCCGTCCTCTATCAAGGTCATGCAGACAATCAGACCCTCCTCTCTTTCCCCCGCTCCTTGTTTTCTTGCTGTTCCCTGTGCTCCTTTGCCATCAGCTGCCACCTGCTCTTCAGAACCCACACCCATATATATATATATATATTTATATATATATATTTGTATACATTTGTATTTTTGTTCCTTATCCCACATGTTATTGCCTTTCCCTTATGTTAGTAAATCTGTAACCAATTGTTTTCAATGTCCAGCTTCAAGTCTCCAGTCTTTATTCCCCTTTTATCTTCCCTTTGTTGGGGGCAGGGTATAGAGAGTAATTCCGTCGTTAGGTCTGTGGTCCATCCAAGCTGCTAAGCTGTGACACATGGAAGAGGCAGTAGCATGTGGCAGGGCTGCCAGAATAGCAGTGCTGCAACTCAGACCTTGTATAAACTATCTTCTTTTAGAAGTGCTTCTTTTAAAGGTGAACTGAATCATAAAGGCAATATGAAGAGCTAGCTCTCATATAACAGACATTTGAAACTAAAGATATTCCTATCACAGGCTTGAAGCTGTGGAAGATGAAATAACATATGTGCTATCAGCCAAGGTCATGTCATTGTCCAACTGAACCTCGCACACAAGAGATCTAAAACTTGTGCAGATACTGCTGGAGTATCTCTATGTCTGTCATTTTGACATGTCTTTAAGCTTCCCACCCTTTTTAAATGTGTCATAAACTAGCCCCCCTTTCAAGCCCTGTTACTTGTCATTTAGTACGAGCACTTCAGTCTCCACCATCCTCTCAGAGCTTCAAACGGCAAGGACCTTTCTCCTTTTGCTCTGACTGCCTCTTCTAGCTAACTTCCCACAAACTGCCACAACCCACATCATTGTTTTCCTTCTCAGTCTTCCTTGAATTCCTCTCTCATTGTGGTGCAGAGGAGAAGATTGTAGTTCTGAACCTCTGTCACAGTCATTGCCATCTAGGAGTGCAAAGGTAGGAGCATTTCGGGGAGTTGTGTCTGGTACTGTTAGCGTCTAACATGCTACTGAAAGACATCAGAACTTGACTTTGTGTTTTTACGACTTCATCTTGGTGAACTAAGCTTTTAAATGATGGTTTAATTTGTTCTAAACCCAGGTTTATGTCTTCATGGAAGGTATTGTTGAAGGGCCTCAGTTTGAATTTTTAATTACGTTGAAGATGCTATCTGTGCCCTGTAGATAAAGCATTAGGCCTGCTCTTCCCTCTGCCTTCTTTGTCTGACAAGGAAGAGGGGTTTGGGTAGTATGCATGTAATATCTTTGTTTTCTGCATTTTTCTATTATGTGAAATTTCCACGTACCTTCTGCTGTACTGCCTGCCCAGCTGAACTGGGAAAAGAAATCCTTCTCTACCATATTAATTCTCAGTGCTTTAACATCTGCAGATGCCAATAATACTAATGCTTTCCTTTTTTCTTCTGCAGCATCCCCATATCTCCTTTTTGCCAACCGGCGGGATGTTCGACTCGTGGATGCTGGAGGCATGAAGCTGGAATCCACTGTAGTGGTCAGTGGTTTAGAGGATGCTGCTGCAGTTGACTTCCAGTATTCACAAGGCATCGTTTTTTGGACGGATGTGAGTGAAGAAGCCATCAAGCAAACTTACATTAACCAAACTGGGAATGTGGTGCAGAATGTCATAATTTCTGGTCTGGTTTCCCCGGATGGCCTGGCGTGCGATTGGATTGGGAAAAAACTTTACTGGACAGATTCAGAAACCAATAGAATAGAAGTAGCTAATATCAATGGAACATCTAGAAAAGTCCTCTTCTGGCAAGACCTTGATCAGCCCAGGGCAATAGCTTTGGATCCTGCTCATGGGTAAATATTAATTTGACTTAAAAGCTTAAAATGATACATTGGTGATTTATGCTGATTTTTTAGATCTGGGAAAGAAACATAACTTTTGTTTCAGTTTACATTTTCTTAAGGTATTTTGCTCAAGATGTGCAGCTGAACATATGTTTAAACTTAAATATTTTGTGGCAAGAAAAGGCAGCACAGATGTAGAGCCAAGAGAAAAATAAAACTGTTCTTATGTGCCAAGCCAAATATTCAACAAGTATGATTGCCTAACTTACTCCATTTCACTTCTGAAAAGTAATTAATTTCACAGGCCTTTTTAATTGTTATTTTTTTCAGTTATCTAGTCTAGTAAGTTAACTTTCATTTGATATGTGATGTCTGTTTTATGTGTCTAGTCATCCAAGTGTGTAAATCTGTAGGAGTTGAAAAAGGAATTCTGGTAAAACTGGTATGCTCTAGTAAACAAAATTTTTAAGTGGTGATGTTGAATAATCGTGTTTCTGCCAGCAAGTAAAAGAATCCAGGTGAAACCTGGGACTCTCAGTGCTGTAAGGTGGCCAGGTTGGGAAGAAATAAGTGAGGAGGCTGGATGTGTCACTTCTAGTGCTGTTGAAAATACTGGTATCTCTTTATCGTTCCTGCTTCCCACTTCAATACTTCCCACCATTTCACATGTGCTATTTGTTATCCCTATGCACAAATAGTACTGATGTTGTGCACTTTGGGCCCAGTATTCATTGCAGTGATGACTGCAGATCTACTGTGCTAGATGGACCCTGGGGATAAGGGGACAAGAGAAGTGAGGTGTACTTTGTGTGCACAAATCCACACAAGTGAGGTGGTTTGACACTAATCTGCTGCTGTTTTGAAAACTCTCAGGGATCTCATTTTCCCCTGTTGTGTGGTATGTGTAGGCAGCTTTCTCATCTGAAAGAAAATTTGGTGTCAATTGACATTTTCACAGAGGCTGGTCTCTTTGCAAAGGGATGCTGAGTTTAGGTCTTAGGATAGACCACAAATATTAAGTAGCTGGTGGTTTAACCGATGCTGGGAGACAGTCTCTTGAGAAACCACCTTCTTCAGGTGTGTGAGAGCTCAAAATTGAAATTAAGACAGAGGGCCGCTTAAGATTGCCATGTCAGCACTAACCATGCTGCAGACTGGAACTTTGTCAGGTTATTTTTGCAGTGGTTCCTGTATAACACTTCCCAGAAGGACTTACAGGTACATTTGTGATTAATATATAAAGGGTGTACAAGTATTAAATGAAAACATATGTACCCAAAGAAAGAAAATCACTAGTTTTCTTGACATGTCAAATTCTGGAGCTGCCTGTG
The DNA here is from genome assembly GCA_038090715.1 of Florisuga fusca. Lineage (NCBI taxonomy): Eukaryota > Metazoa > Chordata > Aves > Apodiformes > Trochilidae > Florisuga > Florisuga fusca. The sequence continues at coordinate 2,582,881 of JAAWXA010000055.1, forward strand.
TGCCTCAGATACTTCAGATAATGATTACAGCCATCATCAGTAAAAGTGTAAGTGCAGTGACTTCTTTGGACCAAAGGACTTTTCCAGAGGGGACCTTGTCCTCTTAATCCTGAATTTGCCATGGATGCCTTTAGGTGAAAAGAATTCTTCAGATAGCAAATTGCTGTATGAAAGTGTTTTAAAATATTAAGCAGCAGTACTGTGTTTCCTGACAGCAAGTAGTCTATGCAGAATTAATTACTTTCAAAGATTAACTTTCAAACTAGAATTATGTAGAATCACTTAAACAGGGAATATGATGTTAAATTGAATATTTTCTAAAGATGTAGAGGACAGAGAGCGGAATGGTGCTTTCCATGAAATACCAGTGCCAGGGTGAAATCTTTTATGTGGATGCAGCACTGTCTTTTGACAGTTTTTTTTAGGGTAGGTTAAATATTGGTCGCATCAATACATGTAATGTCATATTGAGTGCTTTTTGACTCCCATCTTTAGAAAAACTAAATTAGTTGGGGATTTATGGTGGTATATTGCTCCTGTACTGCAGGAGATGCAAGATTATTGTTTTTAGTTAAAACTGGATTAGAACAACTGGAAGAGAAAGTATTGTTGGTACAGGTCAAGTGGAAAGCTTTTTTAAAACCCTCAGTGGTGATGGTGAAGTTCTGTAAATTTAATCCTTGTTTGTGTCTGGAAGAAGAAGAGATGCAGGCATGGTTTATTTTGAATGACTTTGAAAGACAGCTCTTTGCAGCAATACTCTGTGCAGGACAAATGTACAGCATTTTTAAAGCTTAGACAAAATCCAGTAGTGTAACAACAGAACACAGTGTTTCAGTGTCTGGTAGGTATACTGCCTTGGTTTTGCCCTTCTGTAGGTCTGTGGTATCCTGTTCTTTCTTTTCCTGGAGGATTTCTCTACTTCTAAGTATCTTGCATTTGCTCCTCCAGGGAAGATGTGCAGGTATAAACAGTTACTGTGGAATGGGCTAATATAACGAATAAGATTCATTTGCCAAAAAATGTCTGTGTGTGAGCTGGTCACCTGGAGACTTTCTGGTATTGATCAACAAAATTGCTTGAGATGAGGAGATAAGGCCAGTTCTGACTTGCTCAGATCAATTCCTTGTGTTGCCAGTGCTGCTGTCCTGAGCATTAGTTCAGTCTACAAAAACTCCTGGGTTGCCAAATGTCAGTCCTATTTGTAGGACTGTAGGACACATTATCAATCTAATGTGTACTAAGATACCAAATACTGGTTTTGATATTTATATCTTCTTATGTTTGTTATGGAATGCTCTGTCCCAGGGATATTTAAATTTGCATATACAACCAACCAACAAAAACCTACCCAAATAACTGTTAGGCTCTTCACTGTTAGTTACTTTTTAACAGGCTTCCAAACCAGGGAGCATTAGTAGCAGAAGTAGTGCTGGACCAAAATTCTTGCATATTCTATTGAATTTTCCTGAAATGTTATCTGGGCTAACTATCCAATTTTTAACAGTGAAATGACAGTGATAGGCATTGTTAATATATTGGATATCAGCAAAAAAATTTATATTTAAAAATGAACAAAAAAAAAAAATCCTGAACTGTCAGCAGTCCCAGAAGCATTGGTATCTTGAGTGTCTCAAAGTGCTTGGGTTTTGTTGAGGTCAATAAGAAAACAAAGCCTTGTGTCTTCTGCAGAAATAGTTTGTCGGTTACCACTTGAGGCTCCTGAATTAGGTAATCTTAACAGGTTAACCTCTATTAATTACAGTTAATTTAAATCATGTTCATTTAAATAAATTATTCTATACAAACTGCTACAGAGCATAAACTTTTTTTTCTTGAGAAGCCACTTTGAGCATTTCTGCTGTGTTTCCGACCTGCCCATAAAGCCCAAATAAAAAATATCTATTGTTAATAAAACAGCATATTTTAATAAAAAACAGGTAGTTTTTTGTAAAAAATGTCTGGGTTATTTCAAGGTTAGGTATAAAAACTTTAATTTTTTCTTAGTCATGTCAGTCTGATGAGGTTCCCACTGACTGGAAAAGGGGAAATAAACTCCCTGCTTTCAAAAACGGAAAAAAAGAAGACCTGGGGAACTGCAGGCCAGCCAGTCTCACTATTGTGCTTGACAGGATCATGGAGCAGGCACATGGAAAATAAAGAGGTGGTTGCTGACAGTCAGCATGGCTTCACCAAGGGCAAATCCTGCCTGACAGTTGTGGTGGCTTTTTACAATGGGATCACTGCATCGGTGGACAAAGGGAGAGCAAATGACTTCATCTACCTGGACTTATGCAAAGCATTTGACACTGTCCCACATGACATTCTGATCTCTAAACTGGAACAATGTGGATTCGATTGATGGACCCAGTGGATAAGGAACTGGCTGAATGGTTGCACTCAGAGTTGTGGTCAATGGCTTGATGTCCATGCGGAGACCAGTCTTGATTGGTGTTCCTCAAGGGTCAGTACTGGGACTGGTGCTGTCTAACATCTTTGTTGGTGACAAGGACAGTTGAATCAAGTGCACACTTGACAAGTTTGCTGGTGACACCAGACTGTGAGTTGAGGTTGAGATGCTGGAAGGAAGGGATGCCATCCAGAAGGACCTGGACAAGCTTGAGAAGTGGGCTTACCCAAACTGCATGAAGTTCAACAATACAGGAAAATCTGATCTCTTCTTACAGTGCTATCCAAGCTCCCAGTTCAGGGTCTTTATGTGTTGAGAAGTCCCCAAACTGGAGATATTTCCTGTAGTTCATTGCATTTCAGCACCTGCTGCTTGCTGAAGCGGCAAAAAGCTGTTGGAGGAGGGGAGGAGGTTAAATGGAGACAAGAATTACTTTTGCCTTTTGTTGTGGTTTGTTTGGTAACAAAGGACCCTGTGGCCACCCACTGCCCTCCCCCTCTTCAGGGTGGCAAGGAGGAATCCACATAAAACCTCCTGGGTCAAGACAAGGACCAGGAGGGTTCCACTCACCAATGATGCTCATGGGCAAAACATACTCAACTTGGGGAAAAATCCATTTAATTTATCATTAATCAAATCAAAGCAGGGCAAAGAGAAAGCACAACAAATACTTTTCCCCACCCTTTCCTCCTTCACAGGCCCTGATCACTTTGTTCCTGCTCTCTCCATCTCCTTCTTCCTCATGGAGAAGGATTCTTCACAGTCTGCCCCTACTCCACTGTGGCGTCCCTCCCACGGGAGAGTCCTTCAGGAACCCTGGGACATGAGTCCCTCCCATGGGGTGCAGTCCCTCAGGAGCTGCCCACAGAGTCATGGACTGATCTGGGAACAGTCACCTCCCCTGGCCCGGGCTCCTCCATCCAGGGATGCAGAGACACATCTGTTCCATGATACTCCATGGGCTGCAGGTCAGCAGCTGCTCTACGGGATCCTTCATGCTTCAGAACTGCTCCACCATGACCTTTCAGGGACTGCTCTACTGTGCTCCTCTATCGGCTGCAGGGGGTCAGCCTGTTGTCTCACCACGGGATATAGAGGCACTTCTGTTCAGCACACCTTATCCCTCTCCTTCTTGACCTCCCATTTTGGAGGGATCCAAAATGGCAGTGATCACACCACCATCACAACTACAACCAATCTGGGATTAAACCAGGTCAATCAGAACACTGTAAAATGTGCCCCAGCTTCCTCCTTAAATGAGAAGTAAAAGATCGGCCTCCTGAAATGTATACATGGATAAATGTATAAATGGATACAAATGTATAAATGGATACAAATGCATGTGGTCTGGGAAATAAACAGGAGGAACTGGAGCTCCATGCCCAGTCAGATAGTTCTGATCTCATGGGAATAACTGAAAGGTGGTGGGACGAGTCCCGTGACTGGAGGATGGTGACAGAAGGCAATGGGGTGTTCTGTAAAGACTGGCAGGGGAGAAGAGGTGGAGGAGTTGCCCTCTGTGTTACGGAAAACCTTGAATGTATTGAAGTCACCAATGATAATTGTGGTAGCCCCATGGAATGCCTCTGGGTCTAAATCAGAGGGGTTGTCTCCAAGGGTGACCTTACGGTAGGTGTCTGTTACCAACCCCCTAACCAAGGCAATGTGACCAATGAAGCAACACTTGGGTCCATCAGGCAAGCTTCAGGTCAACAAGTCCTGGTCCTTATGGGAGACTTTAACTACCCAGATGTTTGATGGAAGAACAACGCTGCAGCTCACCTGACATTGTAGATGTCTACAGTGTCCAATGTAGAAGACCTCTTCACACAAGTGTTGAATGTGCCAACCAGGAATGGGGCACAGCTGGACTTCCTGCTCACTAACCAAGAAAACCTGCTCTGTGATACCCTGGTTAGTGACAAACTTGGCTGCAGTGACCACAACAGTGTGGAGTTTGGGATACTGCTGAGCACAGTGAAGCTTAATTCAAGAACAAAGGTTTCAGGTTTTAGAAGAGCAAACCAGCTTGCTTAGGGCTGAGTTGGAAGGAATCCCCTGGGAAGCTTCCATGGAGGGTAAAGGAGTTGGTGAGTGCTGGAAGTTAATCAAGAACACTCTCCTACTTAAAAAGAACCAGTTCATCCCCTCTATAGGCAAGGGAAGCAGTTGGAGCAAGCGAGCCCCATGGCTTGACTCTGATCTTCTGGGTCTGCTCAGAACCAAAAGGGAAAGGTACTAGATGTTATAAAGTGGAGCACTGCTGCTTGAAAATTACAAGGGCATTACCAGATTATCCAGAGAAGCAGTTAGGAAAGCAAAAGCTCAGGTTGAGCTAAAATTGGCCAGAGATGTAAAAAACTTCAAGAAAGAATGGGGTCTTCAGGTATTTTAACAAGCAGAAACAGAGAAAGACAATTGGCCTGCTATTAAACAGGAGAAGTGAACTGGTCACCAACAGTGCTGAAAAGGCAAAGGTTCTTAACACCTTCTTCACCTCTGTCTTTACCACAGTTGGGTCCCAGGCCATAGGAACAGAAGTCCAGGTTGATGCAGACACCAACCTGCTGTCAGTGAAGGAAGAGTTGGTGTATCAACTCTTACAGGACCTTGACCTGTACAAATCAAGGGGTACAGATACCTGGATGGTACAGATACCATCCAGGGTCTTGAGACAGCTGGCTGATGTCATTGTGAAGCTGCTCTCCATAATCTTTGAGATATTGTGGAGATCTGGAAAGATCCCTGAAGACTGGAGGAAGGGTAGTGTCACTCCCATCTTTAAGAAGCATTCCAAGGAGGTCCCAGGCCTCACAGGAGACCCATCAGCCTCACTTCAGTCCCCGGGAAAGTCATGGAGTGAATCCTCCTGGGGACCATCACAAGTCAACTGAAACACATGATTGGGAAAAGCCAGTATGGATTCACCAGGGGCAAATCATGCCTGACAAACATGATCGCCTTCTGTGACAGAGTGACCAGCTCAGCTGATGCAGGGGGAATAGTGGACATCATGTATCTGGACTTTTCCAAGGCTTTTTTGATTCCACAGCCTCCTCCTGGAGAAACTGACTCCTTATGGCCTTGACAAGTGGCCTGTGTGGTGGGAGGGGAACCGACAGACCATACCCAGAGGGTGACAGTAAATAGTTCCTCCCCCACTGGCAACAGGTCACAAGGGGAGTCACCCAGGGATTGATACTGGGCCTGGTGCTGTTTAACATCATAAGTGACCTGGATGATGGGGTCAAGAGTGAACTGATGACACCAAAATCAGTGGAGAGGTTGACAACCCAGAAGGGAGAGCCACCCTCTAGGATGGTTTAGACGGACTGGAGAAGTGGGCAAGCAGGAACTTTATGAAATACAGTGTAGAGAAATGCAAAGTCTTGCACCTGGGAACACATAACCCAGGAATGCAGTTCAGACTGGGATCCAGTTGGCTAGAGAGCAGCCTTGTGGAAAGGGACCTGGAGTCTTGGTGGACAACAGGCTCAACATGAGTAAACAGTGAGCTGCAGCAGCAAAGAAAGACAAGAGGATGCTAGGCTGCATCAAGAAGGTCATCACCAGCAGAGACAAAGAAGGCAAGATCCCCCGCTACTCAGCACTTGCCAGACCACACCTGCATCCAGTATTGCATCCAGTTTTGGTCCCTGCTGTACAGAAAAGATGCAGACAGTCTGGAGAGGGTCCAGAGAAGAGCCACAAGGATGATCAGAGGACTGGAGCAGCTGCCATATGAGGAGAGGGTGAGAAGATTGGGTCTGTTCAGCCTAGAGAAGAGAAAGCTTAGGGCAGACTTTATGACCATGTTCCAGTACTTAAAGGGGGCCACAAAGAAGATGGAGATTCTACTTACAAGGAGTCCCGTGGACAGAACAAGGGGCAATGGGCACAAGTTGCTCCAGGGGACATTCCAACTGGACAAAAGAGGAAAATTTTTCACTCTGAGAAAAATCAGACATTGGAATGGTCTCCCAGGGGAAGGGGTGGATTCCCCCACTTTTGGAAGTTTGAAGCCTCAGCTTAATGGGGTGCTGAGACATCTCAGATAATAATATTAGAAGGGTTGGAACAGATGGTCCTTGAGGTCCCTTCCAACCTGACATTGTCTGATTCTATGACTTTGGTGTCTCTGTTCTGGCATTTATCTTTTCTGGTGTTGCTCTCTTTCCTCCTCCTCTACTCTGCCCTGAGGTCTTAGAGCACATCCGTTGTCATTGATGGCCTCAACATCAGCCAGAGTCAGGGCTGGATATTTTGAAGCCAGGGGAGCTTTCAGCAGCTTCTCACCCCATGGTGCCACATCACCCAGAGGACCTTTCCATGGATTGACGTGCTTTCCTCTGATGGAACACAGGGGTGCTGTGCAGCATATGAGAGGCTTTAGTATGGGGTAGATTACTGCAGAGACTATGCTCTGCAAAGTTCACCAGGAAGATCAGTTTTATGATACTTCCAGGATTTCAGAGACACATTACAATCAGGACAAGGTGGTAACAGGGCAATAATATTTTATATATTGTGTTTTAAAAGTCTTCTTTCAAGTGCTTTGAAAGAACACTGCCTGCGTTCAGACCGTTCTAGATGTTATCTAAATTCATCTTCATCCTGCTGACCTTCCTTTGTGGTACTGTTACTTTGCTAATACTGTGTAGTTTTATGCATTTGAATGACACAGGCATTGATGAGGACTGAGCTTGAATCTGAATGTGTTGAACTTCAGGGTAAGCTGCAATTTTAATGGGAGGCTTGTAGAGAGGAATTATGCTCAAGTGTAGTTTTTGGGGATATCTTTTCATCCATTTTATTTTTAACCACCTTTTAATGGTTAATTGTACTTAGCTAGTTTTGTCTTTGTTAATTTTGATTTTAAGTACGTGTCATGGGATTTCATTTTTGTCTAAGCTCCCTTCTAGTTTGCATTTATACATTTCTATCATATGAATAAGCGTGAAACTGTCATAGCCATATGATACAGTCTGAAGTCTCCTTTAATAGCCACATTTTTCTTTATTCAACAGTCCATCTGTTGTCCATCTTCATTCCTGATGAGGTGGCAAAAGTGGTCCTTTGAATATTTCAAGTTAGTGGAGGTGAGCTGGAGCAGAGAACTGATTTTACTTTGCCAAAAATGAATATTTGGCCAAATCAGTTTCACAGTCTGATTCACCATCTGGTTGTGTAGACAATTTCTTTTATGTCTGCTTTTCTCTGGCTTCCCTTGTTTCTCAAGAGCTGCTTCCTGACATGGTTTTAGGTGCCACAAATTACAACTTTACTTGTTAAGAAAAAACAGAATGAGTGGCAAGTTACATTCATAGGTTATCCTGTGAATTGGGGCATCTGAGCTACTGCTGCTGCTTCTTCAGGAGCAGTCTATCCTCGTTGATGGAGTTGAGATGTTTTGGGGAAGGTATCTCGGGACACAAATCCCCTGCAACCACGTGAGGTGACCTGCCTTAGGAGCATGCGGACTCCAACTGCATGGAAGCTTTACCAGAAAACAGAAAACTGTGTTAACCTCACATGCTCAAGTGTATGTGGATTGTCATACAAGTGGGTAATTTCTATCTGACCAGTATTGACCAGTATATTTTCATCTCCATTTCCCTCTCCAGTGGGATGAACATGAGAACAATGGTATATGGTGCTATGATCAGAATAGTCTAAATAGGTGCTGGGACTGCACTGGAAGTGGAGGTACAGCTGAAGAGGAGGTTGTGAGAGACACGTGCTGTGGATGTGTACAGGTGCCTGTTCTTTGTTGGCTGCAATGATGGCCCCAGCTGCACCTGAAGCAGCAACAGAGCTACTGCAGTTTACAGGAGCATCTTCTGTTGTGAAGGGGAGAATATCCTACAGAGGAACACGACAGCAATAATGAATGTAGTCCCTCCTTTATTCCCAAAGTAGACTGCATTCTACCCCATGAAAGAAACCATAAAGCCTTTTCCCTCTGTGTGTGTTAACGGTGCATGTTTTTTTACTTCCTTTGTAGTTCCTTGCATGGTTGCATAGCCAGTGCTGTCATCTTCAGGGGATCTGAGGTCTGGGATAATCCAGGTTATGAAAAATCTGGCAAAGCATGGGCTGTGCAAGAATGAATAGATGCCTCTTTGCAATGCTTTTCTGGAGCTCTAGTGGTAGCAAGTCTTAGCTTAGATGTAGCTCATGAGGTGCACTATTAGATCTGGTTGATCTAATAGAGTGCAGTGAACAGTGCTGGAGAGTCGAGTGCATAGATACCTAATTTTGTTTAAGGGTTCCCTTGGGTCAAAGTCTTCCCTGACACTGACCATGCCAGAAATGGCTGGATTTTCATTGGGAAGTGACTGGCCTGAGGTAGCTGAGCAAGGAGTTGGCTGTGTTGTGTGTGTAACGATGGTATTCTGAATTTACAGCCTGCATATATTATGCTGGATAATGTTTACCAACTGGCTGTCTTCATCTGATCAGACAATTTATCTCATAACTATTCTCAGCTGTTCATTTAGACTTTGTGTGATTTGCCACATTTTGATCTGGTCCTTTCCAGCTGATGAGTGCTTTTAATATCTCTGTTCAGGCTGCTTCAGTTGCCTGTAGGTGGAGTTATAGGAACTCAGGGACATGGATGGGAGGAGAAAAAAAAAGATCCCAGAAATTTAATATAATTCTAAGTGTGCATGAATTTATTTATTAACATAATTCATGATTTATTTATTAACAGAAGCAAAATTCAGAGGACTTGAATTTATGATTTTTTGTGTATGGACTTGGAAACTCAGCTACAGTCATTGCCTGCTTGGATAGATAATTAATTGCTTCAATATGTGATATAGGATATTAACTTGTAATAGTTGGCCACACAAGAATAATTCTCAGTTGTAAAGTCTTATGACAATCAGGTGTTGCCCAGCATTGAAAATCAACAGTAATACATTATGCAGAGGCAGCGTTTTTTAGAGATGTTTCTACAGAGGACTTTTTCTGCACTCTTTGGAACTGTGGTTTGATTTATATTAGTAAGTATGTTAATAAGTTAGAATCATAGAAGCTGCTGAGTTGGAAGGGACCCATCAGGACCATCAACTCCTGTCCCATGTATCTCACCCCCAGGATGACACCACGTGCATAAGGGCATCATCCAAATGCTTCTTGAGCTCAGGCAGGTTTGGTGCTGTGACCACTTCCCTGGGGATCTTCTTCCATTGCTCAGTCACCCTCTGGGTGAAGAACCTTTTCCTAATATCTAGCCTAAACTTCCCCCAGCACATCTTCCTACCATTCCCTCAGGTCATATCATTGGTCACCAGAGAGAAGAAGTCAGTGCCTGCTCCTCCTCACTCCCCAGTGAGGAGGCAGTGAGCTGTTAGGGGGTCTCCTCTCAGTCTCCTCTTCTCCAGACTGGACAGACCAAGTGCCTTTTGCTGCTCCTCATGTGGCTTTCCCTCTAAAGCCTTCACCAACCTCCTAGCCCTCCTCTGGACACTCCAGTAGCTCTTTTGTCCTTTCTGCACTGTGGCACCCAAAGCTGCACACAGTACTCGAGATGGGGCTGCACCAGTGCAGAGTGAGGTGGGACAATCCTCTCCCTGGGCCTGCTGGCAATGCCATGCTTGGGGTACGCCAGGACCAGGTTGTCCCTCCTGGCTGCCAGGGCACACTGTTGGCTCGTGTTCAACTTCCCATCAACCATGACCCCCAGATCCCTTTCTGCAGGGCAGTCTCCAGCCTCTCGCTCCCCAGGGTCTATGAATATCCAGGGTTACCATGTCCCAGGTGCAGGATCGAGCACTTCTCTGTGTTCAGCTTCATATGATTGGCAGTTGCCCAGCACTCTGATCTGTCTGGGTCCCTCTGCAGGACCTCTCTGCCCTCGGGGGTGTCAACCACTCCCCCTAATTTGGTGTCATCTGCAAACCTAATTAGTAAGTCTTCAAGTCTTGCATCTAAGTCAATTATGAATATATTAAAAGGAACAGGCCCTAGAATGGATCCCTGTGGAATCCCACTAGTGACCAGTTGCCAGCCTGATGTGACCCTTTGAGCTCCACCGATCAGCCAGTAGGTCGCCCATCACACTATATGTTTGTCCAGCTGGATGCTGGACATTTTATTTAGAAGGGTACTGTCACAGTATCAAAGGCCTTTCTGAAATCCAGAAAGATTACATCAACTGCCTTCCCTAGGTCAGCTAGGTGGGTTACCTTGTCATAGAAGGAAATCAAATTAGTTAAGCAGGACCTTCCCCTAATGAACCTGTGCTGGGTGGGACCAATGACTGTTGCTTTTTAGGTGTTTTTCAATACCTCCCAGGATAATCTTCTCCATAATCTTACCAGGCACTGAGGTGAGACAAACAGCCCTGTAAATTACTAGGGTCATCCCTGCTGCCCCTCTTGAAGGCTGGGAGAACATTTGCCAACTTCCAGTCAACTGGTATCTCTCCAGATTCCCAAGAGCATTGAAAAATCATCAAGAGAGGTTTTGCTACAACCTCTAAGTAGTCTTGGATAAATCCCATCAGGCCCCATCGACTTATAAAGATCCAGCTGAGGCAGCAAATCCCACACAAGTTCAGGGCTGACTGGGAGATGATTGTTTGCATAGTCATGCTTCACTAGCCCAGGGCTCTTGGAATGCTCAAGCCCATCATCACTGAGGACAGATGTGAAAAAAGCATTAAAGTCTCTGCTTTGTTTATATCCATATTTATGAGGTGTCTGTGATCATCAAGTAATGGATCAGTGTTGTTTCTGGGCCTGCGTTTTGCCACTGACTTTTTTTTAAAAGCCTTTTTTATTTTCCTTCACAGTGCATGTCAGCTTCAACCCTAGCTGAGCTTTAGCCACAAGGATTTTTGCCCTACAGTGGCAAACAGCATTGCTGTAGTCCTCCCATGTTGTCTGTCTTTCCTTCCACTGGCCATATACCTTCATTTTGTGCCTTAGTTAATAAGTATGTTAAAGTTTTAGATATATACATTTATATATACATATCGCTCTATGTATATATATTTATAGGCTTTGCAGAGACATGCTATCACTTCTGTTCCTGAAGCCAAGCACATGCTGTTATTTAATTTGTGTTTTTATTTGCTTTCTTTTTCAGATACATGTATTGGACTGACTGGGGTGAAACACCCAGAATAGAACGGGCAGGAATGGACAGCAGCACACGAAAAATAATTGTTGATTCAGATATTTATTGGCCAAATGGACTCACAATAGATCTTGATGAACAAAAACTTTACTGGGCTGATGCAAAGCTGAGTTTCATTCATAGGGCAAATCTGGATGGTTCCTTTAGGTAAGTTTCCTTTAGTTAGTAATATGGTGTAAGTTATTTCTCACTTCTGCATTCATTTTGAGTTGAAGCATTTTCCCCCAGAAATCTAGAATAATGCCAATATCCTATTGTTCTTTTAAAATGCACTTAATGGCCTTACAAAAAGTAAAATAGCCTCACATCCTATAAAACTGATTGTAAAAGTAAGATAGTTTGTATCAGTATTTCATCATAGTCCTTTTATAGCCTTCTTCTAGATCAGATTTTTTTTTTATTTTTAGGCTCATATTTGTCTCCAAAATAGTTAACAATGCTTATCTTTGGCCCTTGGCAAAGTAACATTTAACAAGTGATGGAGGTTTTACAGTGTTGATACTTTATTTTTTTTTCAACAGGAAATATGCATTGAGACACACTTACCCTTGGCACCATCCAAAGATGTCCTTTGATGCATGACTTAAATAAATCAAATTCAGCTTATTTCAGACTGCAAGTGAGCAGGAAGCACATTTTCCTAAAAACTTGATAGAAAGCAAAGTATGAAAATTTTGGTTGGTGGCACCTGTCCAAGTATGCTTTTGAGTTTTGACTTTTGTAAACACAGAGAGATGATCGTTCAGACAGGACAGACCTAGATGTTTGAGATTGCACCTTCAATTCTATGCTGTGTTCAATGGGCAGGCTGTGTTGGTCCTAAAGGGTGAGTGTCTTCTGCCAGTGAAATGACCTGTTGAGGTCTCTGCAATCTGGTCTGGCTTTGGTCTTCAGATAGTTTAAAATTACATTTTCATTTTCTTGAGATTTTAAATGTATTATAATTTTGCTTTGATAAGAAATTGGGGGAGTTTTATGCATATCAATGTAATATGCCTCCTCCCAAAAGGGAAAAGGTCTGGAGAGAGGAAGACTTTCCGTTGGTAAAGGAGGACCAGGTTAGAGACCACTTGGCCAAACTGGACATGGGCCAGTTGGCCAGTCCATAGGCCCTGATGGCACATACCCTCAAGTGCTTAGAGAACTGGCAGATGTTCTTGTGAGGCCTTTGAAAGGTCATGGAGAACAGGAGAGGTGCCTGAGGACAGGAGGAAGGATGATGTCACTACCATCTTCAAGAAGGGCAAGAAGAATGGCCCAGGGAACTACAGACTGGTTAGACTCACCTCTGTCCATGGAAATGTGATGGAACAAATCATTCTGCATGTCATCTCTAGACATGTGGAGGAAAAGAAAGTTACTGGGAGTGGTCAGCATGGATTCACAAGGGGTAAATCATGCTTGACCAATCCATTAGCTTTCTATGATGTCATAACTGGCTGCTTCAATGCAGGGAGAGCAGTTTATGACAATCTGCCTTGACCTCAGCAAGGCTTTTGACAGTCCTCCATAAAATCCTCCTTAAGAAACTCAAGAAGTGTGGGTTGGAGGAGTGGACAGTGAGGTGGATTGAGAGCTGGTTGAGTGACAGAGCTCAGAAGGTTGTGATCAGTGGTGCAGGGTCGAGTTGAAGCCCTGTAGCCAGCAGTGTTCCACAGCGGTCGGTACTGGGTCTGTTCTTGTTCAGCATGTTCATCAGTGACCTGGACAAGGGGACAGTGTAAAAATATAGGGCAGAAAAACCCAGAGGGCAAATATAAGATCTGGCATCGGGGGCAGAACAAGGCCATGCATCAGTATAGGTTAAGGGCAGACCTGGTGGAAATAGCCCTGTGGAGAAGGATCTTGGAGTCCTGGTAGACAATAACTTATCTGTGAGCCAGCATTGTGTCCTTGTGACCAAGAAGGCAAATGGTATGCATCAGGAAGAGTATGGCCAGCAGGCCGAGGAGGGTCATTCTCCCCCTCTATTCTGCCCCAGTGAGGCCACATCTGGAACACTGTGTCCAATTCTGGGCTCCCCAGTTCAAGAGAAACAGGGAGCTGCTGGAAAGAGTCCAGTGTAGGGCAATGAAGATGACTGGGGACTGGAGCATCTCTCTTAGGAAGAAAGGGAGAGAGAGCTGGGCCTGTTAATCTGGAGAGGAGAAGACAGAGAGGAGACCTCACCAACATCTGTAAATACCTAAAGGGTGGGTGTAAGGAGAATGGGGCCAGACTCTTTTCAGTCATGCCCAGCAATAGGACAAGGGGCAGTGGGCACCAACTGGAACACAGGGAATTCAATTTAAACATGAGAAAAAAACTTGTGTGAGGGTGAGGGAGCACTGAGACAGGCTGCCCAGAGAGGTTGTGGAGTCTCCTTCTCTTGGGACACTGCAAACCCACCTGGATGCACTGCTGTGTAATACGCTCTGGGTGATCCTGCTTTAGCAGGGGGGGCTGGACTAGATGATCTCTAGAATTCTCTTCCAACTCCAATGAAAAGAAAAAAAAAATTACTTGAATTGTGGCTTGTCGTGTCAGAACATTGGTTTGGAAGGTGTGTGTATGCCTTTGTTTTTGTCTATAGATAAAATGCATGAATTTTTGTGAAAACTGAGTTTTTATTGCTTTGACTGAGAGAGTGGCAGGTATGTTTTCATCAACTAAATAAATGTCTCCAAAACTACTGAATCTAAATTATACAGATACATTGCAATATATATAAATTTGAGCATCCTTTGAGTTTATAAAATATGTTGGAAATGTCCTGGTTTTTTGTGGCTTTCAATTCAGTAAATAATCAATGTGAAAATACATTCATTCAGAGAAGACAAATGTGGCTGAATGAGGTCATTGAAAATCTGAAATATATCTGATTTATATTAGTTATAAATACTTAGTCTTAGAAAATATGTAACTGACCTTTGCTCTGCATATAAAAAGAAAACCAGAAAACTATTTGTTTCTGCTTTGGGCCAAGTTAAGAGGGGTAATTTGAAGAGACTCAGGTTCTTAATTATTTTTCCTGCTAGAAGAAAGGATTGAGTGCCACTAAAGTCCTGGGCAAAGATGTCACATATAGCATAGGAATACAAAAAAGTAATACTTTAATTTGAAGAGCACTCTTTGGACCTCTGCTTCCCTCAAAAGGCAACTGTGTTTTTAGGTGTTTGCACAGCCCTGGTAAGGAACTTTGGTGTGGCCATTCAGAGGTGAGTGTTGGGCTGAGTCAGATACATGTTCTGAAACCCAGTATATTTGTGTCCTTTTTTCTATGAATGGATCTTGTTTTACATTATTTTTTTTAACCATTTACTTTTATCACCAAGTAAATTTCTTGGTCTAGTGAATTTTTTAAAAGAAGATGATTCCTGTGTGAGTTTTTGCAAGCAAGTGGTAGCATTGTTTTTTTTATTCTTGCTCTTTCTTTCATCTAGGCAAAAAGTTGTTGAAGGTAGTCTTACTCATCCCTTTGCTCTTACCTTGTCTGGGGACACTTTGTATTGGACGGACTGGCAAACGCGTTCCATTCATGCCTGTAACAAAAGGACAGGAGACAAAAGGAGAGAAATATTATCTGCCCTGTATTCACCGATGGATATCCAGGTCTTAAGTCCAGACCGACAGCCATACTGTATGTTTGACTTTTCCCTGAAATATTTTGCATATCTATTTGTTACATATCTATCAGGAAAACTCTTAATTTCAAAGATGTTTAGTGTGAAGTTGTAACATTTTGAACACTTGTCAGGGGATTAGTTGTTGAAGGTATAAGTACCCTAATCCTGTATCTTTCTTTGAAAATTCCTGCCTGACTTGGTATGAGCTTAGTTGTACATCCCAGGTGGTAAAAAAATCCAAACTTTGGTCACATCTTTTGATTTGGAATGTCTGAACAAGTACGATACGGACTCATCTGGTGTCCTCTTAACACCATTGTTTTAAAAACAACTGAAAAATGTGCTTATCATTACTTCTTACTTTTTTTTTAAGTAGAACTGCCACAAAACATGTAATGTTCATGTTGTACTTGTAAGTGAAGTTTTTGCAGTCCAAACTGGATCATGTTTGTATTCAACATGTAACAAACAGTTTATGAATGTTTCGGTATGGAAGGGAGTTTGTTCTGAGCATTTATATGAAAAATATCCATGCCTCTATTTTTCCTTTATGTATTGTGCTACTTCAAAGGAAGGCGGGTGTACAGAACTGGGAATTGAATGTGTCTGTTTTGTCTCTATGTGTCTCTATGCATGTTAATTCCATGTGGCAGTTGGTCTAGAATGTTTTTAGGATTGTGAGAATGGGACTTAAAAGCAATGGTGTGTAAATATATGTGTATTACTGAGTAACTATCGGAAGGATCATCTCTTGCCTGGGGGAAGTATAGCTGGCCTTCTTTATTTATGCCAACTCTAAATCTGCTTCTCTAAAGATAATGTTGGTTATTCCAGTAAAGTTTATAGGATGTCAGTAAAGTGTTTTGGAAGCAAGCAAGAGGAGATTGGAGATCATTTTGCTGATGGATTATGTGCAAGTTTCCATTGAGGTTGCTGGGTATGCACAGCACCCTGGTTTATCACACATCTCCAGATAAGAGCTTGTCTGCTGAATTCTTGTGATTGCTTTTAGCTCAGGGAATGTCACAGCCTTGGGTCACAGTATTTTTGGTCAGTCACAAAAAAAATATGGCACATAGCAAAACAGCTTGTCCTGAAAATAGCTCAGATGCCATTGAGTTCATTAAAATCAAACTGGAGTCTTTCCCATTTTTATCTCTTTGTGACTGTCAGTGGAAGTAGCACAAACCAAATTAGCTGGAAATTTTGTCAGTTTATATTAGACCACTTCAGATATTCATTCAAACTATAACTAATTTTTGAGAAATCTTGCACAGCTTGCATTTTTTATTATTTTTTATAAGTGGCAATATTCTCTATAATTATTTACAGTTACCATTTCGTCTTGTTGCCTTTTTTTTTTCCCCAGGTAAACAAGACAGGTGTGTGCAGCTGTTGTGTGTTCATCTCTGTCTCCTGTGTGTGTGTCCCCAGTTATTTCCTTTTACTTTTTCAAGATTACTTACTTTACATGTTGTTCCTCTGGATTTCCTGGTGATTCAGGGGTATGTCTTGCGGTGAAAGCTTTGCAGTAGGAAAAGATATCTCCAGCATGTAACACTACTGTAATGTAAAATTGTACAGAACCATCACCACATTCTAAGCACTGTTTTCTGTTTTCATAATGAGTAGCAGACTCAGCATTTACAATGTAATTGATTTCCAAAATACTTGCTTGTGTTCAGCTTTAGAAACATTTAAAGAACTGCATAGTGACAGTGTGCTGAGATGTTAGGTCTTTCAGTACCAGCTTTTGTGTGCACCTCACTGGCAGTACCCCTAGGAGTAAGATGCTGGGAAGGAGGTAATCAAACATTTTATTTATGGTTCCTCTGTCTTTTAGTACTAAAACTTGTGCCAGTCTTTTGGGATGTATAATTTCTCTCTCATGAACAAAAAAGTGTTTTAGGGGTTATAGAAAAATGAAAAGAAAAATCTGTTTGGTTTCTTGAAGTTCACACTCCATGTGAAGAAAACAACGGTGGTTGCTCCCATCTGTGTCTGCTGTCTCCAAGAGACCCCTTCTACAGCTGTGCCTGTCCCACTGGTGTGCAGCTAGAAGATGATGGCAGGACGTGCAAATCAGGTAGGAGCTTGACTTTTCTATAGGGACAGTGTTGACTTGTTATGGGTTTGCTGCTTAAAAATTGACCCTTGAAGAAGCGAGTTGAGAGGAACTGCCTGACACACTGAAATGTCACTGTTGTGACAGTGACAATGACAGTGATTTTTATGAACTGAAGTAATCCCTTGAATCAGAAATCAGAGAATTTTTCCTGTGTTCTGTGTCTTTTGACTGTATTTTGTGTTGCCAATACTCTGTAGGAATGAAGTACTGTGTGAAGCTATATTAAGAATTTTAATAGGAGTAAGCTATTACAAAACATCTTTGGGACAATGGACCATGGACAG
The DNA here is from genome assembly GCA_038090715.1 of Florisuga fusca. NCBI lineage: Eukaryota > Metazoa > Chordata > Aves > Apodiformes > Trochilidae > Florisuga > Florisuga fusca. The sequence goes on from JAAWXA010000055.1 coordinate 2,600,458, forward strand.
ATTTCTGATCTTTCCCATTCATTTTCCTGTAGTGGCGTTCAGTGATGCAGTAGTGGTGGCTGAGTTGTTTCCCAGTTGCATCTCAAAGTTAGCAATAGGCTTGAGATATGTTCTACACACAAATGTGCCAAAAAATTGTTCAGGGCCTCATGCATGTGCCCGTGTACTATTTCAGAGATAACCCAGAGAGTTTCCCCTGTTTCAGTTAGTTTTATAATGAGATAATCTGTATAGCAAAAATGAAAATTAAGATGTAAACTAAAATGACAGTTTTTCTGGTTCTGAAGATTGATCATCTGTGTGTTTCCCTTTGGGCTGCTCTGTGGGAAAGATTGCAGAATTTTCTCTGTGGAGAAAATTGTGCTGGATATTTCTTCTTCCTGCATCTAAATTGTTGGGGTTTTTTTTTCAGTGTTATATTTAATCTTTAAAAGTGAGGAAAGGAGTTTTGTGAAGGGGCTTATAAAGTTTGCTATTTGAGATTACCAAGTTAGAGAAAAATAATGTTCTAGGTGGCTGTTCTATGTCACTGAGAAAGTAGGAGAGGCTTGTGTATTGCCAGTAGAAAGCTGAATGAGTCTCATGTCTCATAGCATACTTGGAAAGCTTGGTTTTATCACTGATCAGGAAGCCTCTTTCAAAAATCCATCATACAAAATTCGGCAATTCACGCTGATGTGGTGGTATGGTACTAGGGGGCAAGGGTTTGGAAAATGTTCTGCCAGAAAGATGAAAGACATTCTGCTGCCTCTGATGCACTTTCAACTAGTTCTAGTCAAAAACTATAGTAATTTTCTGATGTGGCTTGATCCTTTTGAGTACTAGAGCAAGTATAGTAGTTTCCTTTAGTTTGTATGTCTGAAGGAGGATTTGAACACTGAACCGCTAGGGTTTAAGGGCCAGCTTTATTGGCTTATCCTGCAGCAGCTGAAAGACTTATAAGGTAGTCCTTACAGCTGCTGAAAGAACTTCTACTTTCCTCCTTCCAGCTTTGTGGAAGTTTTCCTTTCACAGCTTTCAAAAAAAAACATTACTGAATGCTCAGGACAACCTTTTTAGATGTTCATATTGACCTCATGTTTCTGGCAGAGGGAATGAAGGTCAGCCTGCTTTTGGCATTTTGGGGGCTAGCACAAGCCAGGAGTGACTGCTTATCCTGTGCTTTCACCTTTCCATTATCAAGCCAGATAATCTGTCAAGGGTGTTCTGTCAAAGGAAAGCAAAAAAGTGGGATGGGAACAGGAAATCTGGTTTTGCATAAGAATGTGGTCTTTTGGTTCTGTTTTATGGATTATTTCTTTCCCAAGCTCCACATCTTTTGTGTCCTGTCTGCCTTATGCCAACATCATGTGCTTCTCTTTCCCCTCTTATTAATTAACTCCTAGGTTGCAAGGAACTGACTTGTTGTTCTCTGCTTAAATTCTTCGTAGTAAGGCTCCATCAGGAATTACAGATGAAACAGATGAAACTCCATTTTCTTTCCTGTTTGCTTCAGCAAAACTGGAAAAGTACTTGGGCATATGACTTTCTTTGACATCAGGCTTTCAAGTGAATTACACAAATGCTACTGGGGATGCTTCTGCAACAGGAAAAAGCATTCTGTTCTTAAAATCTTCCATACAGGGAATTTACTGGTGCCAGTACAACTTTATAATATTACTGCGTATCTCTGTCAGAAAGTATCCTTGTGCAGAAAAGCATTGAGGCTCTTAAGCAATTTTGGCTCTTTTACATGTTGAAGAATACATGTATCAGTAATGTTCAGGTGTGAGAGCTCTGTAGCTCTGTACTAAAAGTCTTGAATAGAAATGAGCCTAGTTCATTTAAGAACACCTGAACTCAAGGGCAAGCTGTGCCCCTATTTGCTTTGCTGTGGGTTGTATTTCATGCATTGAAATTCCAAAACTCTGAGTTTTTACTCTTTCTCTGAACATATAACTGTTGATATGCTGAAGTCGTAAGTATCGTGTCTGTGTTAATAGAATAGTTCATTATTCTGTAGTTTTGGCTTTTGGTATGGATTCATTCTTGGTTCCTCTCCTTTTCTAAACAGTTGTTGTGAATAAATTTTAAAAAATAGCTTTACACTAGATAGCCATCACTAATAATGCATATTAAATATAGAGAGAGTGCAACTGGCTTCAAGTTTAAGATCCTCTCTGTGAATGTGTAAGTGTTTTGTGCAGATAGATGTTTTGTGTTACTTCTCTCCACATGTGTGACATTATGTCTGTTTTCTTGTGAAATGCTGTGAAAGTGCTCTGGACATGCCTTAAGTTCCCATATCAGCAAGCAGAGGGGTCATTCATTTGGAAAGTAAATAAGCTGCAGCTGCACATGCATTCTTAGCAAACTGACCATTGTCACAGTTCAGCAGTTTGGGCAGACCAAACACCAGAGGACAGAATTGCTCTGTTACCCCCCCAGAACTACCGCCCCTCCACCCTCTCAAGGGAAAATAAAAGGAGAATAAGGAAGAGAAACTTAAAAGTTGGAAATTAAAACTGAAATATATTTACTGGATCAGAGGGGCAGTAACATGTGGGATAAAGAGCAAATATGTACAAATATATAGAAATACATAAAACTTGGTCTGGATGCTGTCAGAGATAGGAGACTTAGGAGCCCTTGGGACAGGGCTGACTCAGGAGAGGGCTCCAGGGCTCTTCCCAGCACCCTATGGGTGTGAATTCTGAAGAGCATGTGGCAGCTGATGGCAAAGCATCGGAATCTCCAAGCCCTCAGAGTGCAGGGAAGCAGCAGGCAAAGGGGTCGGGCTTGAGGTCCTCTTGACTTACAGAGTATGGAAGGAAATGGGAGGGAATTGACCCCTTTGTGCTCCACCCCTCTGGATCCCTCAGGGTCCTGAAAACCCTCTCCTTAGATCCTTCTATTGGTACCAAATTTTAGCCTGGTGCACTCAGACCATGAGAACCATTCAAGCTATGATCTTTGGAATTACTTAAGAAGTTCTGTTGGACCACTACTTTCTAGGTAGGTGTATCAAATACACAATTTTAGATAGGTGTCTGAACCCATATAGAAGATGAAGACACAGTTTGTAATGCTCCTCAGAGCCTGACAGCTCTGGTCTGAAGTGCCTTTGGAGGGTGGATCAGTCAGTTTTAACTCTTGTTGCCGTCAAACTTGCAGGAAAAACTGACTGAAATTTCACATTTTGAAACAAAACTTCAGTTCTTTGACCAGATATTTGTTTTGGCTTCTTTCTTTATTTCCGGATTTTTAAAATAGTGGGGTTTTTTTCATTTTAATTTTCCTTTTTTTTTCTTTAATTGTATCGAAGTCTTTTCTAAGCCTGTTCGAGCAATAGCATGAATTTTGAGAAAGAAACAAAGGTTTGGTTGAAGTAATTTAAAAGAGATGTGTAATTCTTCCTAGATGGCTCTTTATTTATGTAGTCATAAAACTGTAATTCTGCTTTAGTTCATCTTCAGTTTCTTGCTTCAGATGCTTTCTGGTGCAAATAATCATATATTAAGATAGAAGTAAAAATCATGTGTGTTTTTATGTTTGTTTTTATTTTTCTTATTAAATGTATAATGCTTTTCTACAGTGTATGGATAAAATATTCCAGTAAAAACTGCAGACTTTTCCCATACCTGGCTTCTCAACTAAATTGGCAGCTTCTGTACTCCAGCAAATCACCCCTTTTAGAAGAAGAGAGGTTTACACTACTTGAGATGTGATAATTAAACTCTTATGGTATGTCAGTGTGAGCATTTCTTAAAGTCAGCATAAGAGCTGCTGCCATATCTTTAGCTTTAAACATCAAATGAGTCAAACTAAAAGAGTTACTAATTTTCAGAACTTTTAGTTAATCATTCGCATGAGGTTGTTTGTTTGAAAGAAGTAACAAGGAGACCTTCATCCCTCTTATGCTTCTCCACCCTTAAGTGGGCAGTGGGTACTTCTTAGAAATCTGGTTCCTTTAAAATATCTCTGTCTAGATGCTTAGCTAGCCAGCTGCTTTTGCAGTAATCTTGTCCCTGGTATGTCAAAGTGTAAGTGGTCATTTGAGACATATTGCAAGTTGACCTCATCTCACCAGAGATTAATTTCTCTAGATGAAGGCAGCTGTTATTTTCTTGAAAGTGGGATAGCTTTGGCTGCTGAGTCAATCTCATATGGTGGTATGATCTGTAGGGATTCTGCCAGGATGGTGTGACAGCTGTAGTTACTCAGTTGAACTAGGAAGTTCTAGTTTCTCAAATGAAAACCAGAATTATTGTTTTAAGTTCAAAATTGGAAAAGAAGGCACTAGCTTCTGGTGTTTGAAAAGTCAGCTTCCCTTATTTATCCTTGATCTGTTTTTTGAGGTAGTTGAAGCTGGGTAATATTCCCAGTGGCTTATTTTTACTTGACATTCTTCAAAACGCAAAACAGAAAACAAAACCTGATGCATAATACTGCAGGGTTTTATGCAGGAGCATATTATGGGCCTGTATTAGGACATGAGTGCTTCTTTCCAATCTGTTTGTCATGAGAAAAAGAAGCAGAAGGATTTTGTATTATCCCTTCTTTCCTGGAACCTTGATAGCTCCCTGTACATTTGTCTGCCATCTTGCCCACTCTGTGATTGAAATGCAACTGTGGAAAACAATTATTTTTTGATTGCAAGATGCTTTGATTTCATAGGTGTCTTCCATCCTGTACCTGGTCTCTGACTGACATAGGGGGATGTTATCCAGACGTTCTGGAGGGCTTTTTCCTTGTTCTCCCTCTCCCTAATGCACTTCCAAAAGTATATCATGCTTCCTTAGCCTATTAAGGAATTGTCTGTCTCATGTTTCTCTTTTGTCATACTGAGATGGTGCTTCTTCAAGATTACTGTGACCCTTTTCTGAAAGAGGGATTTGTGTAATAGGCATCTCCCTCAATGCCTGCAGCTACATTAGGTCCCTTTTCTTTCTTTTTTTTTTTTTTTTTCTTTTTTTTGGCTGGGTTGGAAGGGACCTCAGAGATCATCAAGTCCAACCCTTGACCCACTACTGCTGTGGTTCCCAGCCCATGGCACTGAGTGCCACATCCAGTCTCTTTTTAAATATCTCCAGGGACGGGGAATCCACCACTTCCCTGGGCAGCACATTCCAATGTCTGATCACCCTCTCCGTAAAGAAATTCTTTCTAATATCCAACCTAAACCTCCCCTGGCACAACTTATGATCATGCCCTCTTGTCTTGCTGATTGGGAAAAAGACACCAACCCTTAGTCATAGTAGTGTCATCCATCCATCCAGCAGATGATCTATGGGAAGGAACTGTGACTGTTTCACACCAGATGACGGGAAATTTGGAAAGTACAAGTAGTCGACTTTGGTTTCTGCCAGGTGCAAAATTATCCAGATCCTCCCAGGCTATGAAAATGAGATCAAGTGAGTTGAATGGCAAAATAGAACTTCACTTGCTGCATCTCATCCCTTGTTATGCTACATAATCCAGATATATTCTGTTGATTCTTTAGAACTAAAACAATGGGCTAGAGTGTTATTTACTGTCATGGATTAACGCTGGCCTGGGGCAATTAAACTGAATGACAAATGCTCTCTATTAATCCCCCTTCCCTCCCTGATGAAGGAAGGAGAGAGAGTAAGGGAGAGAGACATGGATTGTAAACTAAACCACACAGCTTTAATGAAACAGTAATGGTAACAAGTAAAAAATTACTAAATATATACAAATAGACAGGAAAATTGATCCCACGTTCCTCCCCCGTTTCTCCCAGTAACTCTCACGTCACCACGGAGGCTGCAGGGCAGCCCTGGGACAGTCCAGGCTGGAATCCTGGAGTCAGGAGCAGTCAGGAGCTGGAGGCAGGAACACACATTCAGGCTGGAATGGATCAGGACCACAGGCAGAGGAAGGGATGGAATCCTCCCAGGATGCTGAAGCAAACAGGGAACACGGGAAGAAGAGGAAGAAGGAAGGAAGGGCTTGACCCTTGTGATCCCTCAAATTTATACTGAGTATGAGGTGTATGGGATGGAATACTCTGTTTGGTCAATTTTGATCATTTATCTTGTCCACTTCTTCCTAAAGGAAGGTTTCACGTGTGACCTCTTTTCTCCTTCTGGAGGGCAAATGTTCCTCAGAACCAAGCAGTGCCCTTGGCTCTGCATAACATTCTCCAGCAGTAACTATAAACGTCGGGTGTTATCCGTCCTAGAAGCAGACACTGACTGAGAAACTTATTATTAATTTCAGCAATTACAGCTACTTACAAAAGACTTAGCTGAAAGCAGAATTACAAGACAGAAAATTAACTTTATGTTGTCCGAAATCAGGACACTTACTCAGTAAGAAATAATATTATGTGGAACTATGTTTCACTGAGATACCTTTGCAGTACAGCAGTAGGGGTTGTAAAAATTATCCAGCAATGGATACCTAGCAGTTTAGGAAATCTAGTAGCTACCTCTTCTATTTCTACTCCATTTCATATGAATTTCACTCTTTTTTTCTTTCATGCATACATCTTGTTAGAGTCTGCTTTCCTCTTGCTTTTGTTAGGATGTTAACTTTCTATCTGTAACAACAAATTTTTTTCTTCCTCTACAGAGGAAGAATCATGACTCTTCCTTTTCATCACTACTGAGTCTCTGAATTGCTTCTGTGTTTATGCTGCAGAAGAGCCACACTCTGGGCCTGTACTGAAAAGGTTTATGTGTAAACTTTGTTATCTTGGATTTAGCACAGGCTGGGTAGATAGACAAAGTTTCCAAGACCCAGTGATAATGTGTAAAGCTGCTGTAGCTTGACTGCTGCATCAGTGTCGCAACAGTGAGGTTGTAGAAATGCTCCCTAGATTTGAGAACTGTAATTTACAGTTGTTTAAAACTTTTTCCCGTGATTTTTACCCTCTGACAGATGATGGTGTTAACTCAGAATTGAATTTTATGTGGCTCCCTCCTACTTGGAACATAATAAATAACACTTAAACTTCAAAGCACCATATAGCCATCAGCCTCATGGAGTGCCTGTGGGATGTAAAGTGTTTATTTCTGTTTATGTAAAGGAGGACAGCAGTGCAGAGAAACTAATAAGTTCCAGGTCTCTTGGTGAGTAGGAAATATCTGCAATTAGAAGTCAGCAGCAGTGGGATTGTAGAAAAACTTACCTTAAGTCTGTTTCTGTTCAGTTGTTGGTAGTTTGGTTTGATGTTTTTGTTTGTTCTGTGGTGGTTTTTTGTTTGTTTGTTTGTTGGGTTTTTTTCTGATATATATATTAATTATGTATGTTCTTGTATTGTAACGAACACTTACTTGTGTTTGAAGGCATGACCACCCAAACTCTGTTTAACAGAAACTAAGTGGTTAAATGGCTGTTGCTTCTGAAGTCAGTGATGCCTTACTAGGAGGCATTGGGGTTCTGTAATTCCAGCAGAGAATAGGTGCATCAAACATGTGCTTTACAAGGCACAGAATCCATATACATAACAGAGTCCAATGAATGTAATCTTCTGCTTGTAGTGGGGATTTCTGACAGACTTTTTATTGGCCTGTCCTTTTTTCTATGGCTTGCAGTGAATGGTTATTAAAAATTCAGTGCAAGCAGAATTTTTTTTTTTTGGTATTAAAAAGTAGAAGCTGGATTTATAGTATCAGTGAAATAGAGCCCTGTCTGAATGTGGGTGCTCAAAGCGTTCTTTCAAAGAAACTTTTCCTGTTTCTATTTTGCTGGTTGCAGGCTCTCACCACATGCAACTCCTGGTTTTACACTGGTTGCAACTGTGTTGCATGCTCTCCCCAGTCCCCAGTCTCAAGTTAGGAGAGTGTATCTCCATCTTTTCCCAACCCGCTGCTATCACACGCTATCAATCAGTGCCTCTTCTTCCTAGACTCAAAGATAAAGAAAGACCTGAATTGGGGTATGTAGTGCTGTTCATTTTTCAACTGGCTCTGTTAAGGTACCCAAGGAGAATGTGCTTTAAAAATTCCGTTTATTTCAAGGTAAAAAAAAGTTTGTTTCAATAATTTAAATTTTATTTTCTGTGGAAGTTTAATAGCAGGAATGGCTTTTTACACAGCATTGTTGATTAAACTTCTCATAATGTGTTTAATTACATCATTTTTCCTGTGGTGTAAACAGTTGCTAATGCCAAACTGTTATGCAAGGTGTTGCAATTGTTTTGAATACTGGAAAGCCTATCAAACAGCATGGCAATGTTATGTATTTTCATATGCTCCATACTGAATGTAGTTTTTTCTCACTCCCATACTCCACCCTCTCCCTTTTTAGCACACGGTGGAACTTTGCCGAGTCATTCACTGTGTTATACCAACTAGCAAAGTCCCTTGCTTTTCTGAGAAATCTTTTTAGTTTATCAAGGGTGTTCAGATAGCTGTATCAAACAGCTTGTAAAAGAGCTGCTTGTAGTCAAAGTACTTCTAATGCACCCCTTTAAAAAAGTGCTTACTATTTTGTTCTTCAGAGAAGAGCTAAAAGGTTTCCCATTTTTGCAGTTTATCTGTGGGTTTTTTCCCCATAGAGATTTCCAGAGTTGCCTATAAGTAGGCTGTATCTATAGGTGCAGATGCATGCACATGCATGTACATAAAACTGGGGGAAGACTCCCACAGTGGGCCATTGTTCCAGCCTAATTAGCAGACAAATGGAAAAGGAATAGCATTGTGTATTCTGGCATAGATTAGCAGAGGCAGCCACTGCAGTCTACATTTGTTTAGGTTGGGTGAATAAATTGGAGCCTTTGTTACTTTTATTACAGATGTCTTGTCACCTGTCAAGTGTGAAGTGGGCCACAGGAAGAATAAAAAAGGCTTGTCAAGCGGGTGAGATGGCCTGCTTTGCTGCTGTCAGTTCAGATTGCAGTTAGTTTTGCAAAAATAATACAGCTGCCATTTCCAGCACTGAAGCATGAATTTTTAATAACAAAAACACAAACCAAACAAATCATAGCAAAAACTATACCTAGTATGGATATTAAAAATAATTGCTTCCTGGGTATGGGAGGAAAGCATCACATGTAGGAACAAAAAAATAAAAAACACTTGTTTCTATAGGAGTTCTTGACTGCAAAGAGAATATAGTATAGTTTTCAGGGAGTAAGAATAACTGCCTTCAATAGAATTATTTTGTGTTCTATTCTGCTTGGTTTTTAAATACAGTTATCATTCTGAATGTTGACCAGGGAAGCTAATTGGCTTTTATGGATTTTATACCCACTGAAAAGTTCTGTGAAAGGTCTGCAGAGAGCTTTTGCTGCATAAAAAAAGACTAGAAAAAATTAACAATTCACAGTTTGAAAAATGAAACAACAATTTGAACTTCGATCTTTTAAAATGCTTTCTAGATGGAAACTTTTGAAGGACCTAATTCCTTGTTTTTCAGACCTGTGGCTTGCACTGAGGCCTTTACATAAACTTCTGCGGAAGCATTTGGGTGCTGCAGTTATGATGCTGGAATAGCTTGCATTCCCAGCTGTCCCCCACCCCCTAAGGCTTTGTTCATTGTATGATGTTACCTATGACCATGTTACAACAGTTAGTAGTTCTGCTGGGAATCTATTAATCATGTGGTTTCAAAAGTGACTGTGGTGAGAGGCTTTTGAAGGTGAATTTAATTAAGTAAAAGCTGGAGCACTTTAGCAGTAGGTAAATAGCTAGTTGTGATGCATTATGCAGGTTCTGTGGTACCTAGTATAATACTAGGCAAGTCACAGCATAACACTTCTGTAGCCTTGGAAAGATTCCCACCAACATTAACAATCAAAACACCTCCATGATTCAGATAAAACTGAGCCAGACAAGCATGTTTGTCCAGGATTTTAGAGAGAACCAATGTCAAGTTCTCATCTCTTACTGATGTGCTCAGAGCCTGCTGCCAACTCTTTCTCTATCAGGGATTTGTTAATGGAATAAAATATGATTATAATCAACATTGATTTTAGAGACCATTGTAATAAAAGCCAGGAATTTTCTACCTCCCAAAATTACCCACGATAGTGACATTCTACCATCTTTCAAGTGAGAAGCAGAACATAGTGAGATATTCTGTGATAACATTTTCTCTGTACACATGCTTTTTAGTGCCCAAGGATAAGGATGCACATGTATGTCTGTCAAGAATCTTGCTGTGCAATAATGAAACTTAAAATGAAGCATCTCTATAGTAGAAATTGCCAAGCAGCAAGAACTTTAAATTGGCCAAGTGTCTCCTTCCCCTTTCTAATTTTTTTTTTCCCTGTAAGTCTCATGTAAAGGTATGTTGCAAATTAGAATCTCCAGATCAGCATCCTGTTCTAGTAGCAAAAAACTGTCCTGGTTGTCGACTGAAGAATTTTTATTTCTGGTCTGCTAGATCAGAAGATAGAAGATTTCTTCTCCCTGTTCCTTTCATAGCCATGTATATCCATGGGACAGAATTGTAGTTGGGAATATTTCTGCAGTAGTGTTTGCCTCCAGAAAAAGCCAGAGCAGCTGAATAAGTAAGTCAGAAACAGGATTGTTTTCTTCGCTTTGCAAGGAGTTTGAAGTGATTATGTAATATCTGATTGTAGAGGTCGTGGCTGGCCTGCTCTTGGTCAAAATGTTACGCAAGTGAATGTGTGATCACAGGTGAACATGTGATGGAACTGAATAAGAGCAAAGTCTGGTTATTGCTGCTCTGAGAAACTGAGACTGTTTGGGTATTACTTGTGAATTTCAAGGGTATATAAGGAAGCAATTCTTGACTTAAGAAGGAACAGATAGGGTGGTAAGACACTGGAACAATTTGTTGTTTTGCAGGTGCTCTCTATAACAGTGATTTCTTTTACCCTTTCACTATTAAGGTATCATTTTAATTTTCATTATAAAATTATATGTTTTCTGTGTGATTAAAATACATAAAAATAGGACCTTTTGGAAATTTTCTTGGTAAAGACACTGTTTGGTGGCAGACAATGTGTAGTGTTGGAAGTAATGTGGAGGTAATATTAATCCATGTATGTTACAATCTGGGTTCCTTTTAATTTTTGCTGTTCTCAAGACAACATGGTTTGGACAAACCATTGTCTGGTAACACTGGGAGTTCTCTGGGGATGGTAATGTCAGAAGACAACAAGTATGTTTAATACTTAGCACAGTGGGACTTGATACCAGCTAGGTACTTCCAGCAAAGTATCAATACAGGTAAGTTAATGAAGCAAAAGAGAGCCTTTCTCTGTGAACAGGCTCCTTAAAAATACCATTTTGATGCTGCATAGATCGGTTTTGAATACACCCCTTTTAATATTTTGAAGATCCTCCCTTTTTGCTTAAAGTTAATTCTTTCCATATTGTCTTGGATTTGACTGGTTTTCTTATCCAGAGATGTCAGTGTAGACCCAAGACTACTGTTCCTGGGGTAATCCTTGATGTAGTAAACAACAACAACAGCATCACATCCCACAGAGTGCTTTACTTCCTAGGCAGCATTCAGCCATCATGGTAAACCAAAACCTCTCTATTACTCCCCTCCACCCTCCTGGGGGAAGATAAAAGGGAAATAAGGAAGAGTCCAACTTGGAGATGTTCATCCATCATGGAAAAGAGCAAGTTGCTTCTCATGATCTGAGAGCTCGTTACCAGGCTTCTTCAGCACCGGTCACTACCTCATCCTCTGGCATTCCAGAATCTTTACCCTCTGACCAGTTCCTAACCCCTTCCAGGATGCCTGGACTATTAGAGCTCCCTATTTGAGCTCACTGAGCTCAGGCTGATCCACTTACTACAAGTGGCATCAGTTGCATAGTGTGTAGGTGTGACCTTCCCTTGAAACATCCAGCCTGGGGCTGGCAGTGGGGATCCTAGGAGGAGCTGTGCCTCAGTACCAGTCACCTCTAAAATACCTCAAAGTCACCAGAGGTGGCCAGTATTTATTTTTCAGTTGGAGTATAATTGACCTCACAGCCTCTATATCCCTAACTCCAAATCTTAGGGGGAACCACAACTCTCCCTGGTGTGTCTTTCTAGAAGCTCCACGTCAGACCAGTTGTCCCCAGCTGCAGTGTGCATCATGTTTTCATTTCCTGTCCTGTTCAGAGAGGTCTTAGGGCCACTTGCATGGAGTGTCTCTTGTTTTATTTGCTCAAAGGCCTGTCATTGTTAAGAGCCCAAGGAAAACTGGCTTTCTTTCAGGTCACTTCATAGAGAGATCTCACAGTCTATCTGTTTGGGAATGTGCATTCTCTCATGCCTAAGAAGGCTTGTGTCTCCACACAAGGCTTGTAGTGCCCATCTTGCCACTTCCGTGCCAGGAACTGTATCTCTCTGGCAGGTCCTTTCATCTTGCTTCTCTTTATGGCAAAAAGGGCTCCCCATAGAATGTGGGAAGTACATAGAATGTACTGCCTTTCTCAAAGGCTCCCTCTGCTATATTACCCCATACAATGATGTCAGTGATGTCCGGCATTGATGTCCAGACCTCCACCCTTCTCCAGTGCAGTGTGGATCTGCATGGCAAATATTCAGGCTGTGCTTCCACCCCTGAGACACTCAATTCCAGGTGTACAGGACACCCCACCAGGTGAAAGCAAATTGGCATCTGCACTCTGTGCAATGGAAGCAGGGAAAAATGTATCTGTAGTGGCATACCATCTGGCTGCCTTGGACTCCAGTTCATACCAAAGTTCCAGCATGTCCAGCACAGCAGCACTCACTGATGGTGTGACTTCATTTGGACCATGATAATCCACAGTTAATCTCTGTCCTCCATCAGGCTTCCATGTTGGCCTTATAGGACTGATGAAGGGTGAGTGAGTCTTGCTGATCACTCCTTGGGTCTCTGGTTGACAAATTCTGTATGGGCAGTAGGCAGTCTCTGTTGGTACAGTATTGCTGATGATACAGTGTAATAGAAGCATTTGGTACCTTCTCTTCTGCCCTTATCTATGCCACCAAATCAGGGTCTTCAGAAAGGCCAAACAAGGTAGACAGCTGTATTAATGCCCTCAGTCTCCACAGCTGCTACATTAAAGGCACACATACCTTTTTGGGTCCTTGAAGTACCCTTTCTGGATAAAGTCTGTAACAAGGATGCACAGAGTATCTGGGCTGGTCATTGCAGAGTGTGTCTCCCAGTCTTTCCTGCTTTGTCTCATTTCAGCCTCCAATACAGTCAGTTCTTGAGACCCTGTGACTCCAGAGATGGTAATGGAGTCTGTCCCTCCATGATTGGATGGTATTAAGGTGCACTGTGCACCATTGTCTACCAGGGCTCTATCCCTCTGGGATTCTAATGTACCAGGCCATTCAATCCACACTGTCCCGTAAACTCAATTATCCCTCTCCTCCACCTGTCTGGAGTCAAGGCCCCTCTAATTTTGACCATAGTGCCCATGATGGGCACTCACATGATTACCTCTCCTACTCATGTTTGGGTTGGAGACCCATCTGCTCAGGCCAGCAGATCGTTCTGGGAGGATGGAGGAGCCATCCTCCTGAAAAAGTTTTCTCTCGCAGCTCCCATACTCTTGTGCTGAGAACAGTGATGGTTTTGTCATTCCATTTATTTATGTCCTCACTATGGACATGCAGTTACAGAGAACTTGATGTTGTGTTTTGCCTACCTTGAACTGGTCTCCCTAGGAGGACATCTGTCCCTAGTGGCTTAAATACGGATCCATTCAGGAGAAGAACAGGTGTTATTCTCCTTCTCCCCCCTGGACAGCCTGTCATGCAGCCTCTTACAAGAGATTCTGAACTCCTCAGTCAACTTTTCCACATTGACATATGAACCTGTATGGAGGTAGAGATACTGTCTTCATATTTTCTTAGCTGGTTAGCTAATCCACTGACAGTTGGTGGTGTTTTGTCATTTCCCCCAGAGATTTTTCCTCTCAAAGCCTGTGAGAACCTAAGAGGGGCACTCTGTGAGCTTTTTTAACAGAGAACTCCTGCATGGCAGCTCATTAGGATCTGCAGCTCCATCATCATAGATGATTTCCCAGACTTCCAGCTCTCTGAGTTATTTGATGCCTCTCTCCATAGTGATCCATTTAATAGGGTGACATTTGATACCCTCCCAAAGGGGGTATCAAATTTTTACACTGTTTAAAGGTGCCTGCAGAGACTGTTAGTGCTGGTTTTTCTGCCAGTGATTTTGTCAGTGCCTCCATCTCTGGCTAAGAATCCCAATTGTTTGTCCTTTCTGCCCTCCAGATCTACTGAATCAGTTCCATTGTCCCACAGTAGCCATGGCTCACCCTTCCTACAAGCATAATCCTTCCTGAAATTCTGTAACTCTTTCAGAGACATGGGTTGAAGAATTATCTCTGGGTCCCTTGAGCAGAAGATAACATAGATGGGAGACTGGAAAGCATGGCAACTAGTAATCTGAAAGAACAGTCTAGCAAGGCAAGATATGGCATGCAGAGATGTCATGATGAAAACAAATATGTTTACATTTCCATCCTTCCAATGTTCTTTCAATTTTTTTTTTACTTCTTAATTTTTTATTTTTTAAAATTTAAGCCCCACATTGAGCACCAGTTTCTTCTGTCTCTGTTTAGGGGTCAGGGTGAACTGGAACACAGAGAACAGAATTGCTCTCTATTACTCCCCACCTGCCCTCCCAGGAGAAGACAAACAGTGCTCTCCCTGCTCAGAGATGTCTATATTTCAGTGAAAGTTTGATGTCCTTGTTTTAAGGAAATCTCTTTTCACTATAGGGACAGTGGCAGGTCACAGCCTGCTGTGCTGTATTGAAGTATTCACATCAATAGGAAAGGAAATGATACTATGAATGGTTTTCTCCCCAGGTGCTGAAGAAGTCTTGCTGCTCGCTAGAAGGACTGACTTGAGGAGGATTTCCCTGGACATGCCAGATTTCACTGACATTATTCTGCAGATAGACAATATCAGACACGCCATTGCTATAGACTACGACCCTGTGGAAGGCTACATCTACTGGACTGATGATGATGTCCGGGCAATTCGTCGAGCCTACCTTGATGGCTCTGGAGCACAGACTCTGGTAACAACAGAAATCAACCATCCAGATGGTATTGCTGTGGATTGGGTGGCAAGGAATCTGTATTGGACTGATACTGGAACAGACCGCATTGAAGTGACCAGATTGAATGGAACATCAAGAAAGATCCTCATCTCAGAAAACCTCGATGAACCTCGAGCGATAGTGCTCAATCCCATAATAGGGTAAGTTTTGTGTTTATTGATAGACTTGTGATAGGATTTTGGATCCAGTTTACGGTCTTCTGAAACTGAAAATCTGCAAATTGTAAGATGATGCGTGTATTGTCAGATGTTCGGGAAATAACTTGCTTTCTCTTGCTTCAGCTCTTTAACACTGTGTTTTTAAAAGCTGATTTCTAAATATAGTGTTCTTCAATGAACCTATGCATTGTATCTTTGATTGAATTTTCTTTCCTCTGTCTTAAGTTTTAGCATAACTATGAAAGACCTGGGCCACTGCCCATTTTCAGTACTGTATTTAATAATCAGACATTTATAATAATAACATTGTTATCCCTGATTACAGTTCAAGTAGGCTTGTTGGCTGCAGTTGAGGAAGCAGAAAGTTAATAAGTTCTTTCAAAAGCAGGACAGGCCTTGACGCTTTTTTCTCTTGCATGTTACATACATTGACTGTTTCCCCTCTTTTTTTTACAGCTACATGTATTGGACAGACTGGGGTGAAAGTCCAAAGATAGAATGTGCTTATTTGGATGGCTCAGAAAGGCGAGTTCTGGTGAATACATCCCTAGGTTGGCCTAATGGCTTGGCGTTGGATCTTGAAAAGGAAAAGCTTTACTGGGGAGATGCAAAAACAGATAAAATTGAGGTGAGCAATGTAAGCAGTACTGTTTGGTTTGGCATCAAAGTTTAGGAGAATTAGAGAAGCCAAAGTAAGGGCTTTTTATTCCCTCAGATTTTCTTTTGCTTATAATACTTACTTTTTGTTGTTCTTTTCTGTTGACAAAAATAGAGAGAAAAGGGTGGTTCACTCAGTCCGTCTTGCAAGCAGAAGATGTATTTTTTATCAGAAGTGGATTGTGAGATCTGTGAATACACTGATTCATATATGTTGTGCAACCCCATTTTAACTGTCAGCAAAAAGAGTGAAATTTCCATGCACTCTACTCCATGTGGAGCAATGGGCTTCACATTTTCTTTGATTAAAACAGGTGTAAATATTCTCATTTTTACTTTACTTTTACATTTACTTTTCTCTTTATGCTTAGAGTTTACTTTTTTTAGTTATCATGAGAAGACTCTTTCTGAGGCTGTATTTACAAATACCTGAATATGCCCATTTGGGATATGATGAGGGAAAAAAAATACTGTGTGTTTGCCCATGGCTCTGGGGTCTGTTGTGGTCCTTTCTGAACTGGTGTGGGTTAAACCAGCACTGGCATGTTATCAGGAGAAAAGGATATTAGATGTCTCTTGCAGAACTTCCATTAGAAAACAGTTTTTTAGTTCCCATTTTTGGAATGTGCCAGACGTTGTATATTCTGTTTACTTTAGAAAGAGCTGTGTGGCTTAACTAGTCACTGACACAGCTCAGATGCTGGCCAGTTTGAGGATGGTCTTACAGCTCCTTTTCAGTAATAATCCTCTAGAAGATGAAAAAAGTATGCTAAGGAGATTATTTCGAATAAAAGCAAATTGATCCGATTGACTCAGGAGCCTGCAGGACTCATAGAAAAGTCTTTAAACTAGATTTGAAGGGGGTGATGTGGGAATCTATTTTTGAGGCATAATACTGGACCTCCTCGTGACCAACTGTGGGTTAACAGACTAGACTGCACAGACTGGAGAGTTGGGCTGATCCCAACGGGATGAGGTTCAACAAGGCCAAGTGCCGGGTCCTGCACTTTGGCCACAACAACCCCATGGGGAGCTCCAGGCTGGGCACAGAGTGGCTGGAGAGCAGCCAGACAGAGAGGGACCTGGGAGTCTGCATTGACAAGAAGCTGAACATGAGCCAGCAGTGTGCCCAGGTGGCCAAGAAGGCCAATGGCATCCTGGCCTGGATCAGGAACAGCGTGGCCAGCAGGTCCAAGGAGGTGATTCTGCCCCTGTACTCAGCCCTGGTGAGGCCACACCTCGAGTCCTGTGTCCAGTTCTGGGCCCCTCAGGTCAGGAAGGAGATTGAGGTGCTGGAGCAGGTCCAAAGGAGGGCAACCAAGCTGGTGAAGGGACTCGAGCACAGATCCTATGAGGAGAGGCTGAGAGAGCTGGGGCTGTTCAGCCTGAAGAAGAGGAGGCTCAGGGGAGACCTTATTGCTGTCTACAACTACCTGAAAGGAGGCTGTAGCGAGGTGGGAGCTGGACTCTTTTCATAGACAACCTTCAACAAGACAAGAGGACACAGTCTTAAGTTGTGCCAGGGGAGGTTTAGGTTGGATATTAGAAAGAATTTCTTCACGGAGAGGGTGATCAGGCATTGGAATGGTCTGCCCGGTGAGGTGGTGGATTCTCCGTCCCTGGAGACATTTAAAAAAAGACTGGATGTGGCACTCAGTGCCATGGTCTAGCAACTGCTCCGGTGGGTCAAGGGTTGGACTAGATGATCTCTGAGGTCCCTTCCAACCCGGCTAATTCTATGATTCTATGATTCTATAACATGCCAAGGCTAGAGGGATAGGGTCCTAACAAGGCCCCTAAGCCTGCTAGTAGGGGATGTGCTGGAAATCCTGGAGCACACTTAAATTCTTGCAAAGATGAACAAGGTGCTCCTGAAATAGAAGGAGCCAGCAGGGAAGCACTGGAAAAATACCTTAAAGGATTCCAGCCAGTAGGTCAGGTTCATTGGGAGAGCAGCATGTCTTTATGCAAGCACACATAGCATAGAGAATAAACAAAAGAAGGTAAAGATGTGCACATGGCTACAGGGCTATGAGCTCATGAGCATCATGGTGACATGGTGGGATGACTCCTGTGACTGGGGTTTTGAAATGGAAGGTTACACACTGTTTAGGAAGGACAGACAGGAGAGATGAGGAGGGGGTGTCCCCTGCTCTGTTGATGACTGCCTGGAGTGTATGGAGCTCTGCTTGAGAATGGATGAGAATCTGACTGAGAGCTTATGGATCAGGATTAAAGGGATGGCAGGGACAGGGGACATTACAGTGAGGGTCTGCTATAGGCTCCCTGACCAGGAACACTGCAGAGATGAGGCCCTTTATTGACAGATGGAAGTAGCCTCATGTTCACAAGCTCTGGTCTTCATGAGGGACTTCAACCACCCCAATATCTGTCAGTAGGGCATAAGCAGTCTAGGTGGTTCGTGCTATGTGTTGATGATAACTTCCTTCTCCAAGTAATAGAGAAGGCAACCAGGACAGCTTCTACACTGGACCTTGTTTTCACCAATGGGGGGGGTTGGTGGGAAATGTGAAGCTCAAGGGCTATGTTGACTACAGTGACCATGAAATGGTGGAGTTCAATATCCTTAGGGCAGCAAAGAGGGCACACTATCAAGCACACTAACCTGAAATTCAGAAGAGTAGACTTTGGCCTCTTTGGGAATCTGCTTGATAATTGTACCATGGGATAAAGCCCTGGAAGGAAGAGGAGCCCCGTAAAGCTGGTTAATATTCAAGGATCACCTTCTTCAAGCTCAGAAGCAATGTATCACAACAAAGAGGAAGTCAGGCAAAAACACCAGGAGGCCTGCATGGATGAACAGAGAGCTCCTGGACAAACAAACACAAAAAGAAAGGCTACAGGGGGCGGGAGGAAGGACAGGTAGCCTGAGAAGAACACAGAAGTTGTCCAAGCAGCCAGGGATTAGGTTAGGAAAGCTAAAGTGCTAATAGCATTAAATCTGGCCATGTCTAGCAAGAAAAGCTTCTGTACGTATGTACAGAATGGTAAAAGGAAGACCAGGGAAAATGTGGGCCCTCTCCTGAAGGAAACGGGAGACCTGGTTGCCCAGGATATAGAGAAGGCCAAGGTATTCCATTAATTTTTTCCTCAGTCTTCATCAGCATGTGCTCAATCCACACTGCCCAAGTCACAGAAGTTGGAGGACTGGGAGAATGAATAACCAGCCATGGTAGAGGTAGATCAGGTTCAAGATGATCTAAAGATCCTTAATGTGAACACGTCTATGGAATACATCTGTGGGTCCTGAGGGAACTGGCAGATGTCGTTGCTAGGCCACTGTCTATCAGGTTTGAGAAACTGTGGCAGTCTAGTTACGTTTCCACTTACTGAAAAAGAGGAAACATTCCCTTAAAAAAAGGGAAAAAGGAAGACCCAGGGAACTACAGGTCAGTCAATATCACCTCTGTGTCCATCAAGATCATGGAGCAGATCCTCCTGGAAACTGTGGTAAGGCACATGGAAAATAAGGAGGTGATTGGTGACAGCCGACATGGCTTCACTAAGGGCAAATCATACCTGACAAATTTGGTGGCATTTTATGATGGGGTCACGTGGTTGGTGAACATGGGAAGAGCAACTGACATCATCTACCTGGACTTGTGCAGAGCATTCAACTGCCCTGTATGATATCCTTGTCCCTAAATTGGAGAGACATGGACTTGATGAATGGACCACTCAGTGGATAAGGAATTGGCTGGATGGTAGTGCTCACAGAGGATGTGTTCAGTGGCTCAATGTCTAAGTGGAGATCAGTGATGCATGGCATTCCTCGGGTTTTGGCACTGGTGCTAATTGACATCTTTGGTCATGATATGAACAGTGGGATTGAGTGCGTGCTCAGCAGGTTTGCTGATGACACCAAGCTGTGGTGTGGTTAACATGCTGGAGGGAAGGGAGGCTATCCAAGGGGACCTTGACAGGCTTGAGAGGTGGGCCCATGCCAACCTCATGAAGTTCAACAAGGTTCTGCACATGGGCTGGGGCAATCTCAAGCACAAATATGGGCTGGGCTGAGAATGGATTGAGAATAGCCCTGAGGAAAACAACTTCTGAGTGTTGGTTGGTGAGAACCTCAACATGAGCCTGCAATATGTACTTGCAGCCCAGAAAGCCAACCGGGCTGCAATAAGTGTGACCAGCAGGTTGAGGAAGGCAATTTTCCTATTCTACTCTACTCTACTCTAATCTTGTGAGACCCCACCTGGAGTACTGTGTCTAGTTCTGGAGACCCCAGCATAGGAAGGACATGGAGGAGTTGGAGCAAGTCCAGAGGAGAGCCACAAAGGGAGCACCTCTCCTATGAAAGCAGGCTGAGACAGGGATGCTTAGCCTGGAGAGCATGTTCTGGGAGGGAGATTATAGCAGCCTTCCAGTACCTGAAGGGGACCTAGAAGAGAGCTGTAGAGGGACTTTTTACAAGGGTATGTAGTGATAGGCCAAGAGGGAATGGTTTCAAAGTGAAAGATTTGGGTTGGACATTAGGAAAAAATACTTCAGTATAAGGGTGCTGAGACACAGGAGCAGGTTTCCCAGAGGAACCATTCTATGATTCTGTGATCTATTGTTCATCGTGCTATGTTTGTAAACCAACAGTCCTTTCCTGCAAGATTTCTGTGTTTGAGAGGTTCTGCTGATACCCTAGTTTTTCCCAGTAGGCCATAGTTTGTGGTTCTCTGCTGGCCCCAGAACATGTGGAACTGCACTTCATGGTATGTGAAGGTGGGGAATTTGCACTTTTATTTGCCAAGACCCTGCCTGCCTGCCTGCCATTTAGGTGGCTTGCCAGCACAGCTGGTGTCTCGGTGGTTTTGTGTATAGATCATAGAATCATAGAATTGTCTGGGTTGGAAGGGACCTCAGAGATCATCAGAGACACTTGGAACACTTTGCTACTTAAATGTGGGTATGCTTTGCAGAAGGCAGTTGTACTAAGGGGAAAAATTAAGAACTAAGCTAATTTAAGGCTACTTGTTCTAAACAAGTCCAGCTCTTCTTGGCATATTACACTGTGTTTTCCAGTTGTTTGACCTAAAAAAATTGGAATATTTTATTTATATGTGGGATGTAGCCATGTAAACAGTCCATTTTTGTCTGTGTGGGTTTTTTGCATTTTTGTGTTTCCATTTTTTATAAAAAAATTAAAGACTTTGTAGTCTAGTAAACTACTTGGGTGATATTCTGAACTGATTTATTGAAAGAGGAAAATCTCATAGAGAGAACAAATAATTTACACTTCTCACCACATGCTAATGAGATATAAAAAGCTCAAAGCATAATTTTTCTATAAACATAAATGTATTTCAGAACACCTAGTTTAGATTAATGTAAATAATCCCTGTACTGCACATTTGCATTAATACATGAGAACAGAAAAGTGAAAGGGTTATAGAAATAAGAAACAGAGGATCTTGACCTAAAGAATAGGTACCAGTGTAAGTAGACAGCTGCAGTAATAAAATCTGTTAAATTGATGATAGGGAGGCCTTAATTTCAGTGTTGGTTGTTTTTTTTAAACTTCTCAGGGACATTTTATTTAATTTAGGACTGTGGCAGAGAAATACCAGCGAGTATAATTATATATACTGTATTCCCTAGAGAAAGCATATATGCACTATCCTATAATTTTTTTTTTCCTGATACATTTACAAGTGTATAATTTCTAGATACTAGTGCTACATAACTGAAGTGTTACATCCCATGTTCTATCAACCTATATGTGAAGGGTGTGTATCACATCTCAGAATAAGGCTTGCAAACTCTATATCCTCCTGCTGTTTGTGTAGCCGTGTTCAGCAGTGTATTTTGTGACCTGAGTGCTGCCACTGGTGCTACTTCTGGTTTTTCTTTTTGCAGTGTCCTACTCTTCTGCCTGGGATTAAACTACGTTGTTGGGAGAGTGACACCTGTACATGTTTGTGGCCATTGGGGATGGTTTTCTGGTTGAAGGTTGTTTGTGGTTTGTAAGCATTATGTACCACTATGTTTTTATTAATTTTAAATAGTTATTAGACTTTTGTATTGCTATGTGTTTTGCTTGAAGAACCAGCAAGCAAACATGATGCTGTAGGTGGATGGGGTGTTTTCTTTTACTTGAAGGGCACTACTCCGCAAACATTGCATGAAAGCTGTATTGTATATCCTCTGGAGGGATACAGGCGGCCTGGTGACCTAGGATATGGAGAAGGCTGAAGTACTCAACTACTTCTTTGCTTGAGTCTTCACATGAACCACACCACTCAGTCACAGAGGGCAGTGGCTGGGTCTGGGAGAGTGAAAAAACACCTAGACTAGGTGCAGGTCAGGTCCAGGAAAAGAGAGAGAACTTGAAGGTGCACAAGCCCATGGGAACTGATGAGATACATCTGTGGGTCCAGAAGGAACTGGCAGCTGATGTTGCTAGGCCACTAGCCAGCATATTTGAGAAGTCATGGCAGTTTGGCAAAGTTCCCACAGACTGGAAAAGGGGAAACATAACCCCTGTTTGTACAAAAGGGAGAAAAGAAAATACAGGGAGCTGCAGACCAGTCAGTCTCAACTCTGTGCAAGGTAAAATCATGAAGCAGATTCTGGTGTCTGTACTAAGGCACAAGAAAAACAATGAGGTGATCAGTGATGGCTAACATGGCTTCACTAAGGGCAAATTGTGCCTGACAAATTTGGTGGCCTCCTGTGGTAGAGTTAGTGCTCTGGTAGATACGGGAAGAGCAACTGATGGCATCTATCTGACTTGTGCAAGGCATTTGAAACTGTCCCAGAGACATTCTTGTCTCTAAGATGGAGAGACATGGTCTTGATGGATGGACCACTCATTAACAGCACTGAGTGCAACTTCAGCAAGTTTGCTGATGACACCAAGTGTGTGGTGCAGTGGATTCCCTTGAGGGAAGGGATACCATCCAGAAGAACCTGGACAGGCTTGAGAAATGGGCCAGTGTCAGATGCGTAAGGTTCAAGAAGTCCAAGTGCAAGGTCCTGCATCTGGGCTGGGCCAGTCCCAGGTACAGTGGCAAGCTGGGGACAGAGTGGGTTGAGAGCAGCCCTGAAGAGAAGGACTTGAGGGTGTTGATTGACAAGAAGCTCACCATGAGCCAGCAGTGTGCTCGTGCAGCTCAGAAGGCCAACCCTGTCCTAGGATGCATCAAGAGGAGCGTGGCCAGCAGATCAAGAGAGGTTATCCTCCCCCTCTACTCTGTTCTTGTGAAACCTGGAATGCTTCATCCAGTTCTGGTGCTCCCACCATTAGAAGGACAGAGATCTGTTGGAACGAGTCCAGAGGAGGCCACAAAGATGATCCAGGGGCTGGAGCACCTCTGCTACAAGGAGAAGCTGAGGGAGCTGGGATTGCTCAGCCTGGAGAAGAGATGACTCCAGGGGCACCTTGGAGTCACCTTCCAGTCCCTCAGTCCCTGAAGGGAACCTGCAGGAAGGCTGGAGAGGGACTTTTCACAAGTGTCCAGTGACAGGACAAGGGAAAATGGTTTTAAACCGAAGGAGAAGAGGTTTAGACTGGATCTTAGGAAGAAGTTCTTCAGCACAGGAGTGTCAAGACTTTGGAACAGATTGCCCTGAGAAGCTGTGGCTGCCCCCTCTCTGGAGGTGTTCAAGGGGGGTGGAGGGGTTGGAGTAGGTGATTTCTAAGATCCCCTCCAACCTGGGCCATTTTATAATTCTATGATTTTTAATAATGAGCTTCAACCAAATTTTTACCAACAGACAGTCATTGTAGAATAGATAGGAGGAGTCATTTGGTGGAAGGACTGCCTAAAAATGTTTTTGGAGGGTTCTGGCAGTTCTTGGACTTCGTTAAGTCTGATGAAAATTAGTTATTCTTACTTTACGCAGAGGGACATTGATGGGTTCGAACACAGGCCTTCTGGGAGGGAAGGGAGCTGTTTCTTTGACCTAAGTGTTTTAATGGTGTTGATTACAGATAACTGTGGAGAGCTGCATGAAGAATAAAAGAGATTCTCACTAATTCTAACAAAATTCTATGAAGCCTTACAGGGCTTCTTCAGTGAAAAGGAGATGTGCACCCTCAGAAGAAAATCTGGCAGCCAGGGAAAGAGCAGCTTTTATGCTCTCATCTTTGTGAATCCCAACTCTCTCATCTGCCTGTTGGCTGTGTTCTTGTTGCATCATCAGACTCATCACCAGATTTGGAATCAAGAATAAGCACCTCAGTTCAGACTGGCAGGGTTGTTAGTGGAGTCTCAACTTTCTCTGCAGAAAGAATTTAGTTTTCTGCTCAGGAATATTTGGATGATTGTTCTTAGCTAGTTTGTTACTGTGAAACTGATGTTGCCATTGTTCCAGCCTTGTACATGTAGTGTCCAGCCTGTAGTGGGGAAAAAAGACTGCTAAGATGACATTGATTGTAATGTTCAGCAGGCCAGACTGCTTAGTGCTTTTAGATCCTACTCGTTTCTTATTAATCTAAGCTCTTCTGGCTGTGTCATGTGTTTCCTAGTGTGAGACTAACGCTTTTTGGAACACAGAAATATGGCCATCCTCTCTACCTGCTATCTCAAAATATCCATATCCTGTTTAAGAGCATAGAGCCTTCTAGCTCCACTCTTCTAATTACAAGATCAAATTGTCTGTATTTTGCTTACTGTTTAATAAAGAATTTCAGTGTTTTACACCTTGCACCATATGAGCTTTGTTTACCTTTAAGAGGACTGTTACCAAGTGTGGGAGCTGCTGAAGAAAATCAGATCCAGGTTCATAAAATGGGGTGCTTTAGCACCTTTTGGCTGAAATGTACCAGCCCATTAGACAGGGGTGTGGAGGCTTCAGTCCTCAAAGCATATGTCCTGGGCAAAAAGTATTGTACCATGTCTCCTCAGCAGCATGTGGTGCCATGAGTACATTCTTATGTCTTTAAACTGAGATTACCTAGATAACTTTGAATCAAATTCAAAACTCTTAATTCTTTTCTTCATGGACTAGGACATGCATATGGCAAAGACAGCTACACATCTGAAGACTGCTGTCTGAGGCACTGTTGATCTTAAATGATTTTTTTTTTTCTTAAGGCTTTTTGTGAGATACTGGATTAATGTCCCCTTCTTTCCCCCTATTTCTAACTTCCAGGAACTAAATACATCAAAAAGTTCAGTACTCTCTGTTCTAACTGCAAAATTCATATTAGTTGACCTTGCCTTTTAATATCTTAACTAATCAGAAATGTTCATCTGTAATGAAATAGAGCAAAACAAGCCCTGCAGCAAAACCTCATAGTATGGAAGCAGCTGCAGCAGGGTCTTCATGTCTCAAGCAGAAGATGCAGGAGATGATGCAGCCCGTGTTAGCCATGCCACTTAATGCACTATTAGAAAACTCTGATAAGGATTTGATTGAAAGACTCTTCATAGGATGCTCTTGATGAGGGATTCGGCCAAAATTTGTATGCCTGGCTTCATCCTGTATCCATTAGCTCCAAAGTACTAGGAACTTATTTTCATCTACAACCATTTATTATTTTTAGGGTTGCTGTATAGTTAGTTATAAAGATCTCTAAATCATGTCAATTTTTCAGGGACTGTATTTTTCTGTGGTTTTTTTAAAGGCATGACTTGAAAAACAAGCAACTGACAGAAAACTTCTAAATTTGATCTTTGTGGAGCACTCAGGAACTACATCTGTATGTATGTGCAGCATTTGCTATAGTTATGAAGAAATCTCGAGGCTGTGTTGAACTACGGAGTTGAACATTTATTTGAGTTTTATATGATTGAGCCTCTCCTTTTTCCCTAAATATTATAGGCTACACAATATCACATCACCTTTTTGTGTTTGCTAGGGAGAGAACTTTGCTTTACTTCCCTTTCTGAGATGAACTTCCTGTATTTAAAAGAGGGATTTTGTGGTACAAAGGCTTCTGTACCTATCAAGTGTGGACATGGGCTCCACTTTATTTGAACATGATGACATGATGTTTTTTTCTGGCACAGAATAAGTATGTTTCAGTTGCTGAGAAAAGGATGGCTTCTGTGGAAGCTGAAAACTTGGAGTTTCTTTGTCAGATTAGCAGGTAGGATAGGTAAGAGAGTTTTTAATTTAGGAACCTTCTCAAAGTTACTTGCTATGTTGGCTGCCAGTAAGTATGAGGAATTTTCTTTAAATGCTATTCCTCTTTTTGCTTTTTTTTTTTTCCTACTTCCTCTTGTTCTCTTCCAAGAATAATACTTAGTTTTGCCATACAGTTTACCTTCAAACTACAGGGAAGGTGATTTGTGCTGCCCAGGAGTCGAGATCCCATTAATATTGTCTTATTAGCAGAGTTGAGAAACTTGTTTTCTCTGTTACTCTGGGGATAGTTGTGCCAATATGTCCAGTGTACCCCATCAGGTGCATTGATTTGTCACCACAGTTTGGCAAATAACTTTCCAGTGGGATAAAGTCCTTCCCCCTGCTCTTATTTTCCCATTGTTGTTTTGGAATGCAATTTTTGGAGATACTTTTCAGTGTGTAGGACTCTCCTCATATATAACCCTTTTAACCCCCTGGGGAGGACACAGCGCCCTTTTTAAGTTTTGTGTCACAAACACAAATTCTGGCTGCCTTCTATTTCAGCTTTGTTGGTTTTTTTAAGGTTTCTGCATTGATGATGGTATTTCATAACACCACAGAAGATACTGTTGAAAATCTGCAGCTGGATTGTGGTGAGCAACCTTAGGAGGGCAAGTGGTGGTGCCACATGTGCCTGTTGGCAGAAATTTCTGTGATAGGATCTGACATAAATTGTATGATATGATATGATATATTTCTGCAGCTTTTGCTTGTGTATGAAATGTGAACCTGGATGCTGTTAGAAAAGGAGACCCAATGTGATGAATTGGCCTGGTGGGATTTCTGTGTTTCTAAAAACGGACACACACTAAAAATGGAACTGTAGAATTTGCTTTTTGTGCCATGCCTTACTAGTGAAATTCTGAAAGCTGTCAGTACTCTTTTTACACTCCTATCACCTGGCGCTAACAAGGAACAAATCTACAGAGGTACATGACAGCCACCACCAGTCTACCCTGGGTCTCCAAAGACTGCCTGCAATGGTGGGAAATTTTTCTGTAGATGAGACCAAAGGTTTTTGTGTCTACTAAGCCTTTCTGAAAATTCTTCAGTGCACTGATAGGATAGCAGTCACTAAAAGACTTCCTTTGCCTGGCTTGATTGACCAGAGTCATTCTGTGGGAAAGGATGCTAACTTATTCTAAACTGAAGGTGACCCTTGCCTTTTTTTGAGCAATAAAGACATAATAGAGGCCCTGTTAGGGTTCAGTGGAACCCCCACAGCCATCTGAACACTTCATTGGCAGAAATGGCTTTCACTTGAACTTGGATTTGACAAACATTTTCTGTGCCTTTCTCATTCAGAAGGGTCCTTCAAAACTAAGTAATTGAAATGCTCTTACCCTTCTCTCCTTTTCCTCCTTCCCCCAGACTTGCTTAAATTGCAGGGCAACCAGTATTCGTTGTTAGTGCGTAAAAATGCATCTGCTTACAAAGCTCTCAGGTTTTTTTTTCCTTCCCATAGGAAAGTCTCTGGAAAAAAAAACCAACCCTCTTTTTCACACTCTCCAGCACCAACTTCATAAAGGAAAAGTTGGGGGAAAAAAGTGTTTCTGTTATGTTGGTGTCTCTCCATCCCCTCCATTCCCCCCTCTCCCCCCCTTTTTTTTTTAACAGGCTGGACTTTTTGAAATGAAACACAAATCAGGTCTCCAGAATAAAAGGTTTGAATATGCCTTGTGGCATTTGGAATGAGACTATTCACTGCTTGAATGACTATAAATAGAAACCAAGGAGCTGCATATTTCTCAGTTCAGACTCCCTGCAAAGAAGTGTCCTTCCCAGTTAAAGGGTGACTTTTTTTAAAAAAACCTTGTTCTGTGTGCTGAATGGAATTGCTCTGGTTCTCCCTGCAGCTTGCATAAAAATGCATTAGTCTCTAATTTATTTCTCCTTTCAAAAGGTGGTATCCTTCATCATAAATATGTTCTTAGTCATGTTGCCAGATATACCTGTCTTGGCTGTACAGGGTTGCATATCAGATTTTTCTGAGCACAGAACCATCATTTTTTTCTGAAATTTTTGTGCCCAAATGCTTTCTTTTTGGCTCTGGGCCAGCTGTCTGCTCCCTTTTTATCTGGTATTCAGTCTTCAATGAGACAGTTAAATTAGAAGCACTCAGGTTTAGTGGGTTTTTTTTAGGGGCTGATGAACAGATTGGGAATTATGATAGATTTTTATAATAACAGATTTGGATTTGCTGACATATTGGTGATGTTGGCGACAGTAAGCCCACTAACAGCTTACTGTTGCAGTTTGCGGATGGCTTGGTTGGCTGATTTGGCTGTTAAAGTGCTCATAAATCTCCCATGTTGTGCAGTTATGCAAATTTGGTGAAGTCATTTTTCTTCTGCCTCCCCTTTACAGAACAAGTGTAACACTGAAGAAAGAAGCATAGTAAATGGGAGGAAAACCTTTGATGGGTTTGAGTGTTGGCAGTGTTGAAGATCCTAGCGCTTGAGCTGTTGGATTGGCCTTTTTCTGCTTTTATGCTTTTTTTTTTTTTTTTTTTTTTTTTTTTTTTAATTTTATGTTCCCCTTCCTTTTTTTTTCCCCCTCTGTCTTTTTCTTCCCCCCTTGCCATTTTTCCCTTCTAACACAGCACTGTTTTGTGTGTTATTAATTTGAAAGCTGCTTCTAATTTTCCCCGCAGACCTTTTGTTTCACCATTTTTTCTGCCTTCAATAAACTAGCAAGGGCATCCTTCTTCAGTAGTTTTCTTTTTCTTGCTCATAGTTTTTGAAGAATGGGTCTACTGATTCTGTGCATTGCTCTTTCCATTAATGATGGATTCCTAGCAGTGTGGCTTATGAGTTAAATTTTGTTTGTTTGTTTAACAGAGAATTTAAAAGGTTGACAAATACCTATCTTAATTTTTTAAGCTTAGCCTGTGCATAGTTGGCAGGGTTTTTTTGCATTAGTGCTAAAGTAAAAGTGGGAGCAAGAGCAAATGGACAGGAGAAAAAAGGAGAAATATAAGGTACTGATCATATTTCTAATGTAAGGGGAAAGAACAGAAAAACAAAGGTGCTCTTGAAGAAGTCCATAATCACAAATTTTAAGAGGTCACCAAGCAGGCTAAGGAGAGAAGGGATTCTACACTATTTAGTTTCTTTGTAGTTTTTGAATTATTATTTTCTTTGCCTAAAAATTAGTGGTCACTGTCCTTCTCATTAGGATTTTTCATAGCAGGACACATGAATAACAGCCTTTTTAGAGAAATGTATTGAAGTTGGTAATTTCCTTCTCTTGATCCTGACAAGGACATTATCCTTGTCATTTTACATTTTGTATGCTTCCTGGTTTTTATCTGGCACACACTGTATGTTTTCCTTGTTACCTTTAATTGTGTGACTGACTGCACCTGCAATGAGCTCCTGCTTTAATTTTGTGTTTACAGCAAACAGTTTTTTCTGTAGCTGCTTCTTTTTCTCTTGGGAGCCTCTTGTAAGCCATGATACAACACACTGGGCCCTGCTAGAGAGGCATTGTGCTTTCAACAAGGTGCTTTGCTTTCAACAAAGGCATGTAGTGTTAGGACAAGAGATAATGGCTTTAAAATGGAAGAGAATAGAACTAGATTAGACATTAGAAACAAATTCTTCGTGGTGAGGGTGATGAGACACTGGCACAGGTTGCCCAGAGAAGCTTTGGCTGCCCTCACCCTGGAAGTGTTCAGGACTACACTGGATGGGGTTTGGAGCAACCTGGTCTGGTGGGAGGTGTCCCTGCGCTTGCCGGGGGGATTGGAAATGGATGAACTTTAGGGTCCCTTCCAACCCAACCCATTTTATGATTCTGTGATTCTTTCCATCATGTCATACCTCCAGTGACTTGTCCAACATTTAAAGATGCTTTGTAGATGTCACTTACCCATCCACTCACAGCTGTAAAATTTGCCTGCTACTATTCCTATTTTAGCTCATATTTTTATGTTATTTTTTTTCCTGCCTCTTAATTTGAAGTGACTTTGCTTAATGGGATGTTTTACCATTGTAAATCTCCTTGAGCTCTTAGTTTATAAAGACAAGTGATTGCTCACTCTATATTTTGTCACTTATTCAGCTGAATTGCCTTTTGAGTTTTTCACTTGACTTACCTTCTAGCTAAAAAATCCCATAAGCCATTTTTCTTTAATTAAATATTGCATTGGCTTATTTTTGCTCACTGGCTTACTGTGTTGCTCACTGGTTCATTATTGTTTGAAATCTGGGATCACAGCCTTTTTTAACTTATCAGTCAGATCATCTTGTGTATATTTGTTTATATATAAACAACGTTTATTTAATAACTGTATGTGTATATCCTGTTGAAAAGCAGAACATTACGATTTGTAAACTGGATAGTATGCACAGACTGCACCTTTCTTTTAGCTATGTGTCTGGTTTTATTTCTTGTTAAAATATCAAATATTTTTGGCAAATTTAAGGTGAAAAGAAACGTTCCAGGATGGCCATCATTAGAAGCAAGGTAGTTGCTTCTAACATAAAGCTTGCCTCCTTTCTGTCATTTGTATTATTAACATTTTAGACTTACTTTGAATGCTTGAAAACCCCATTGCTCTCAGTTAGCAGGTAAAGCACAAAAGAGCCTCTCTGCTTTAGAAACCACAAAAGTTGTGTCCTTGGAGAGAAGATAGATGAGATCTGTCTCCAGCAGAGGAGAACTCTTTTTCGTTTCCCTCCTCTGGGGTTTCTCCTTAAAAAGATGGTTAAAGCAGCAGTGTTGTAGACTGAGCTACCTTACTGACATCTTCCATTCTTATCACTTCCACTTAGTTGAAGTGTAGGTGAAATATTTGTTATAAGTGTTAAAAAGAGAATTGCTTGGGGTTGTTTGCATTGCTCCCAGAAAAATAATGTAAACTTAAGCAAATTTTTAATACCCAACATGTCACCACTTGTGACAGATTGTGGACATAGCACTGCAGCTGGGAAATCTTGTGTTTGTGCATTTATGCTTAGATTAGAAGTTCCTTCTGAAGACTGTGTCATACTTTGGGGATACCATTTTTTGCTACTCCAGACTGATGTACTTTGCCCTGCTAACTCCTACTCTAAAATGGCAAGGTACAGCTTAAGGTGTGATATTGCCTTAGTGATTTGGAAATGTTGGGCAAAGAAGAGTGAGCAATTAATGCTCATAGGAAATCTGGGAGGTGACTAGACATCAGAATCAGGACATTCTGAAAATTCTTCCCAAGTAGTAGATATAGAACTCCTATTTTTTATGTTTGGGCCTGTGTTGTTTTGGGGTTTTTTTTTTCCTTAAAGACTTGTGTTCTGCTGGCCCAGCAGAGGTTTAATAAGGCCCAGCCTTAGGTTTTCTCCCCTAGGAAGATAGTGTACTTTGCAGCAACTTTTGAGAGCATCCTGTGAGGCAGTGAAACAGAAGTACCTTTGAGAGAAGGAATAAATTTGTTCCACCCCCTTCTAGAAAGCTGAAGAACTCTTGTAGGTAGGAAGGATCATTTCCCTTCATTTTACATATTACTAAATTGAGAAATGTTTCAATTAACTGAACGGCCTGCAGGCAGTTATGTTTTGGACTCAGGCCAGGTCTAAGAGTTGAGAGGTTTCGGAGTGTAGGAAAAGTCATGCCCCTTGGCCTGTGTCAGATCTGGGAAGGTCATTTGCTCAACATACAAATACCATCCAGAGAGCAACAAGCATTCCTTACTTCGGTATGTGATGTTCCTCTGCTAGTGGGCATTTCTGGCAGAGTTGTACTGGGGAAATCTTCCAGCATAAAGTACATCCCTGGGGTACAAGGTGGTGCTTGGGTTGACTTAACTGCAAGACCTTGGGTTCGATGTTTCCGTATCAGTGGAGGAAGGTCAGTGTTTTCCAGTTTGTTGAAGCCTTACTAATACAAGGTTTGTGAGATGCTGCATAAGTGCAAACTTAATGATGCCAGGAAATGGGGAGATTCAGGACATCTTTGTGGAGTGCACTGCCACTCCTTTGGCCTCTGCTCTTTCCTCCCTGTTTGTTTTATGGCTTAATGTTCTGATCTTGTGCATCTGCCTTTGAGGATTCAGTAGCAGACTAAATGTCAAACTTTTTCTTGGTACAAGCTTTTGCCTTTTTTCTTGTTTCATCAACAAGCTTGTGGCATGGCCACACAGGCAGCAAACCGAATGCCTTCTCCTGCCTGTCTTTGACACTTTACATTTATGGCTTTTTCGAATGTGGGTCTGGAGATTGTCCAGTGCTTATGCAATAACATGATCTCCTTTGGGAGTGACCTTAACACACAACAGTTCTACCTTGTCTGTCACCTGTGTGCTCCTGCTCTGGAGACAGTTCGCACTTAGAAAAGGAATTCCATTTGTTTCATGGAATCAGTACACTTTATACCACCTTTGTGTAGAGTGTTGTATAGGATCCTTTTTTTTTTATTGTCGTCTGAGATGGAAAGGATCATTAAGATGACCTTTCTTCCCCTGTAATTTTCAGAGTTATCCGAAACCTTTTGATTGTGCTACAATGTATGGAGACCAATGTTAGTTGCTACTTACATTTTAAGGACAAAGTAAAGGTTGTATCAGTTTGTGTCTTCAGTATCAATTCCCTGGCTTTTGGAAGTTTGAACTGCTGATGGTAATAGGGCACCTGGTAGCACAGGACCGCTTTTTCCATACCAAGTCAAATTTGGTTTTCTTGAATATCTCAGGTTGCTTAGACCTTGAGAGGAGAAAGGACTGAAGACAGCCCTAAAGGAGGACTTTGGGGTGGTAGTGGTCCAGAAGCTCAACATGAGCTGTCCTGTTCTGGAGTCCCCAGCATCAGAAGGACACAGCTCCTGGAATGTGTCCAGAGGAGCCACTCCAATGCTCAGAGGGCTGAGCACCTCCCTGGGAAGCCAGGCTGAGGGATTGGGGTTGTTCAGCCTGGAGAAGAGGAGGCTCCCAGGTGAGCTCAGAGCAACCTCCCAATATCTGAAGGGGCTACAAGAAAGCTGGGGGAGGGCTTTGTGCATGGGGGTGTAGTGAGAGGATGAGGGGCAGTGGTTTAAAACTTGAAGAGGGGAGAATAGGTTGGACATTAGATGAGTGCGGTGACGTGCTGGAGCAGGTGTCCCTGCCCATGGATGATCTTTAAGGTCCCTTCCAACCCAAACCATTCTGTGACCCTACAAAATGATGGTAAAATTATCCATTCTTCAAGGTGTAGTGGCGTGTATAGATGGACAAGTCAGCTAACTTAGGGTCTATTCTTTTAACCTTTGACTTTCAATGGATTTTCCATATGTGATACCTCCATATGTGATACCTAAGTGTCTTAGAGCATAAAGGATTAATTGTTTGCCTCTCTGAAACACTGTACATCCCTATCACAGTATGAAGAAGATGTGAAGAGCTACAAGTGGCTTCTGGTAACAGCACTGTGGTGAGGTTAGGAAAATGAAAATGTTATGATTCTCCAAGGCAAGACTAAGAAGCTGAGTTCTGAGCAAGGGGTCCCACTGTGCTGGACAGAATGCTTCTATCTTAATGTTATTTTACCATGCACAGAGGTTGACTGCGTGAGATCTTGTATTGTATGTATAATAGAGATGGAAAGATCACAAGAGGCAGTCATGACTCATGAGCAGTGTTGCCTAATCAATTGTTCAGACAACAATTTAAAAAAAAAAATTAAATACCCACATATATTTGAGTAAGCAAACAAAAAGGAGAAAAATAGGAGTAGTAAGTACTACAGTTAGCTTAACACCTATTTCATTGCAAGTTAGTGTTAGTGTGGTAACACTGGACAGGAGGCAACTCTTTTCTTTGTGAAGGTTTATGAGTACTGGTAACACTGTCTTCTTAAAGTAATCAAGTGTCAAGTTTTACTCTTGACATTCTTTTGACGTTTTCAGGAATTCTTGTTGCCTGTTGAAATTGCTGATTTGTTTTTTGGACTCTAAAGTTTACCACTGCTTTTTCCTCATATCAAGCTCATTATTTTAGCTTTTGTTCTTTTGTTCGTGTTGTATGTATGGGTTATAAATGCACTTGCAGTCCCAATTTCATCAGCAGGAGTACAGAATATTAAATTCCAGAGACTTCTAACTGTAGAGTTTGGAAGATGTTTGGATTTGGAAAGGAGAGGGTAAAGATCTTACAGGTTTATTCAAATCCCTTTGGAGAAAAGGGGAATCAGGAGAGAAGTGAGGAAAAATAATATATGTGCATTTAAAAAATATTATTGTAAAACGTTTAAATTCTTCTTCTCCCTTCCCAGACTTGTTAGCTAAAAGTAGCATATGGTATTCATAAGGGGTGTTAGCTAAATTTCAGAGCTGTCACGTGCCCCTCTAAATTTAACTCATGGTGGTCAGCATTTGAGAATGAAAAAGTATTTACAAGAAATAACATTTCCCTGAAGTGTATGAAATTAGCAACTTCTGCCCCCAAATAAAATTGAAATAATAATTCAGAAGATCATCTTTAGGGTCTAGCCACCAGTTGCAATAAATTATTTTGAGAATATTTGTGTTGAATTTTTTCCCTTCAGGAGCTTTGAAGTATGCCATGGTGTTCTTGCTTATGGAAGGTAGGTTGCAGAATTGACCAACTGCACCCTTAATCCTTTGATATCCTGTAAGCAGAAAAAACTTCAGGAAATGTCAGGCTGATATAACTCACATGGAGATCATTAGCTGCTTCTAGATGAGGTTTATAAAATGCAAGCAGGTTCAAAGTCACAACCATATTGACACAAACATTTATCCATCGATCAGTGTCTGATAGCGCTTATATGTGCTTATATGTATTTTGAAAATACAGTGCCCTCTCTTGAACTAGTAAGATTTTGTGAAGTGCTAGGACAAAATCAGGTGTGGTGTTGATTTGATGTGGGAAAAATACAAACAGATGATTGCTGCAAATAGCCAGTTTACATGGTGATAATGTGAGCATAAGGTGAAGAATATGTTTTATTTATATTATTCACAGAGAAAATAGGAGATCACTACAAACTAGTTTTCATAACATAAATTTGTGTATAGTCTCTTGCATTTGGCATCTTGGTAGGTGATCAAGAAAATATGCTGGAGTCATTGCATTTGAAACAAACACTTTTTGAGTATCTTGACAAGAAACTGTCATTGCTAGGTTGCTGAGAATTTGTGTGTGCCTCTGTATGTGGGGCTATCAGAAAAAGTTTGAGTGCAAGTTCTTTTACCAGTGCCTTTAGTTTGATATTACACACCAGGTCCTTTGCCCTACCAGCCATAGCCTGCTGGCAAAGCTGCAAGGCTGAGCCTAACAGCAGGGATGGTTTGCCCTTACTGCCCTGCTTCAGCTTCAGAAGGCTGTAAAGGTACCTGTGAAGGAAGGCTGCCAATAGAAGAGTACTGGCATTCCATAATCCCCCCTGAATTCTCTGTATTGAGCAACTCAGAATCGCTTTTCTGTTACTACTGAAAATATGACCTATGTGTAGCCACAGAGAAATATCTTAGCATGCTGTGTCCTTAGCAAGCTAAAATTAACTGTTCTTCAGTGAGAGATTAGGAAAGTCTCTTAGAGAAAGGAAAATAATATGTAAGAAAAAGGATGACGGTGTATTTGCAAATGGAAAATTGTTATACACAGTTCAGTAGGGATGTTTCTCTCACAGTGTTGTATAGAGTCATTCTCCAAGCTCTTTTGGTTCCTAGCTTATTCTACATATAGGTGGGTGCTAATAGTGTGCAGTTTGTAACCAACACTAACAGCTAAGCAATGTGAGCATTCTGAAAACAGTGGTAAAAATGTATGTCAACATCAAAACATGCCTGAAATAAGGATCACCTGAAAGAAGAGCTGCAATAATACAGAAAGAGAATGGAAACCCTGAGCAGAAAAAATCCTATTCTAGTCATTGTGTGCCAAATGGTAAGCAATGCAACTTAACAGCTGCAGCTAACAGTTGGCAGGTTACACACAAATTCAGATATTAAATGATGAGTTAGTATGGTATATTATTAGCTGTGCCATTTTTGTGAACAGAGTTGTGGTTTTTTACCATACTGTGAAACCTATTTGTAGATTTTATTTCACAT
Source organism: Florisuga fusca (assembly GCA_038090715.1). NCBI lineage: Eukaryota > Metazoa > Chordata > Aves > Apodiformes > Trochilidae > Florisuga > Florisuga fusca. The sequence continues at coordinate 2,636,415 of JAAWXA010000055.1, forward strand.
CTTCATGGTTTTGGATTATATGCTAGAGATGAATCTCTTAGAATATGGGTGGCAGTAAAATTTCAAGAAAAGAAAGACCTATGTACCAATATTGAACTGCATGTGACAGCTCACTGTTCAAACTCTGTCCTGGCTGCTACTAGAAGATAGTCTAATGGTTAGTTAGAGTTTCCTGCCTGTTGCCATGGGTTAGCTACCACTGAGGATTCAGTTGCACTGGAAACTCCTCCATCTGCATCCTTCTTGAATCCACAGCCCACAGGACTGAGGGAAAGGATGTTTGAAAGAAAGAGAATAAACACTTATTCCATTGCCTTCTTAGCCAAAATATAAGCCATTAAGCATTTTATTGCTGTATGACTCCACATTTTGGATCTTCATTTCCACTGTGCTTGAACAGCCATCTAATGTAGGAATTTCCACAATAAGGTCTCCCTGGAACTTTCCCTTCTCCAGGCTAAACAACCCCAACTCTCAGCCTTTCTTCACAGCAGAAGTCTTACAGCTCTCTGATCATTTTTGTGCCCTTCCTCTGTACCTGCTCCAATGAGTCCATGTCTGTCTTGTACTGGTACCCTAGAGCTGGGTACAGTACTTCAGATGGGGCCTCAAGAGAGCAGCACAGAGGGGGAGAATAATGTCCCTCAACCACTGGCCATGCTGGTCCTTATTCAGCCCAGGACATGACTGGCTTTCTGGGCTGCTAATCACACATCGCCAACTCATGTCCAATATTTTTGTCCACTGGTATCCCAAAGTCCTTGTTGCTCAGTTGAGGCCTGCTCAATTCATTCATCTCCCAGTCTATAATGATATTGGAGATAACCCTGACCCAGATGCAGGACCTTGTACTTGGCCTTGGTGAACTTCATAAAGTTGATAAAATTCAACAGTTTGGTGTGATCTGCAGCATGCGCAGAGGCAGATGGATTCAAATAATGTTTCTGCATCCTTGCATTGAGTCTTCATCTGGTGTATTTTGGTCAACAGCTCTAGTATTTGAGTTGTAAGTTTACTATCCCTATCTGTAAAAGTAGTTGGAAATGTGTAGTTTGACCATCATCGTGCTGATGCGTTGTTGTGAAGGAAATGGTGTCTCCTTTACTTAGTGTGGCACTGGTTTGACTCCAGCACCTGAATATGCACAATAAACTTTTGGACCCACAGTAGTGCCTGTGGGATTGATACTGTTTTAAGTAAGTGAGCAGTTGGGTTTGTCTGGACATGGTGTAATGAGATAATTGCAGAACCATTTGGCTTTTAACCACAGATATAGTCTTTTTTTAATATACTCTGTTTAGCTTAACAAAGAAGAAAGACATTAATCTTTAATCTCTACAACTTCGTGAAGTGGAAGATAGCTGCTACATGGCACTGAAGTTCTCATGATGTTATTTTTCTCTGCAGTTAGACATCTGCACTCTGGTGTTGCAAGACAGACTGTGTTATGAAAGTGATGACTTATGTATAGCATAGATACAGGATGCAGTAGTTGCCTCTGCTGTTTGGCTGGTGGTTGTATGGAAGATTTACTATGTGTTTTGTGTATCTGTGTTGGATTTACCTCGGCTGGATGCCTGCTGCCCACGTAGCCACTCAATCACTCTCACTCATCCAGACAGTGGACAGCGAATATAACAAAAAGCTCATGATCTGAGATAAGGACGGGGAGAGATCATAGAATCATAGAACAGTTTGGGTTGGAAAGGGCCTTACAACACATCTAGTTCCAGCCCCAACAGCCTGGCCTCTCTCTCATGGGATACAGTTGTCACACCCCACAAGGTGGGTGTGGCACTGTCACATCTCACTGAGTGAGCCCGGCTCCCCAGATGCAGGGGCCAAACAAAATATCATGTCCCACGGAGTGGGCACGTCTCTATGTCCCACAGAGTAGACACAAGTAGGGTTCCCCAGAGTGGGGGTTGACCCAGAGAGATTTGGACTGGACCCCCTTGCTTTCTAAACTCCCTCAGAGAGGAGCCTGGGTGCAGCTGGGCCCAATCCTTCTCCTCCTCTAGTTAATCTCTTTTAACAACCCATTCAGCTAGATTAAGTTCGGGAATTCTCTGTGCGGTACACAGGAGTAAGGTTAGTACCCAGGAGGTTTGTGTAAAAACACAACTTTACTTAGAAGTGAGTAAGATTATAAAGCATGTGAGATTACAACTAGCAGAATTATAAAGGATGGTACTTTTAAAGCAATGTGTAGAGGCAACCAGGTGAACACACTCAGGTGTTGCCAGTCAGGAGGAGGAAGGCAGGAGCTCCTGTTCAGCCCACCTGTGCCCAATTAGGGCTGGCCCCCACTGCACATGAGCAGAACTGGGGGACCAATAAAAGGTGGGCTCGAGAAGCATGGAGAGCTCACTCTAGAGCAGCCTGAGGAAGAGGACAGTTGACTCCAGAGCACTAGCACTGAGATAGACTAACTGATTCTAAGGGCAACTTTTGGAGTGCTGTCCTTGCATCTTGGCAAGAACACCTACTGGACCCCAAAACACCGTGGTCCAGGAAAGGACTGTCTGCAACACAGTGGATTGCAATTTAGCAAAACTTAAGAAAGTTGTCAACAGAACAGCTTACAACTAACAAAACTTAACAAAGCAACAGGTAGTAAAACTTAGCATATGTTACCCTCATGTGCCGAGGTACGGTTAGAAACAGAGAGAGGTAAAGACGAAGAAGAGATAAAGAAGATATCTTTATCTCTTCTTTATATCCTTGGTTAGGATCCACCCTTGGATCCAGTGGTGATCTTGATAGGAAGTTCAGGTTCTTGGATGGCGGGTGTGCATCCAGCATTTTGAGTGTGCCTCTTTTATGCTGCCTGACCCCACCATTTCAGGGCGGGGGGCTTTGGCATATCTTGCAAAGCCAGGTGTTTACTTGGACCCCTCCAGATGGGATGACACAGCAATAACCCTTATTTCTGCACACGTGCCCTCTCCAGTGGCTTTACCCCGAGCACACACAAGATGTCACGCTGCCTCTGCAGGGTTCAGCTTGCCTGCCCCTGTCCCTTAACGACTAATGACAATGTCCTGCCTGTCAGGGTGGCCATCAGACAGAGCTCCCTTGCCAGCCAATGTTCAGCTTATCGGCATAGCCGCTAAAGGAGGGGCTGCTCTTGTGAGAATAGGGCCGTGTTTATCAGGATGTTTACCCAAATGAGGGTCTCTCCTTGAGAGAACAGTCCAGATGGCTATCAAATGAGGCCTTCACCCGAGCAAAGTGTCCACTTTTTCAGGGCAGCTATTTTGAGACAAATATTATTTTCGGGATTCTGCAACAGTCCTGCAGAAGATTCTCCCAATATGAGTCCTTCACATGAGCTGCAGTTCTTCATGAGCTGCTCCAGCATGGGACTTTCCACAGAGCGTGGTCCTCCAGGAACAGATTGCTACAGGATGGGTCCTTTGCAGTGCCACAGATGCCTGCAGGTGGATATCTGCTCCACCGTTAACCCCCACGGGCTTTAAGTATTACAAGGTTTCAAAGTGGAGATTTCATTTTTTTTAAATTTACTAGATTATCTACCATGGATGTGCATGACCATACTGACATTCACAAGCTAATTTAGTAAGATGTGGTTATTTTCATGGGTTGTGTCGCTTGTGGGGCATACCATATGTGGACAGAGCCTTACAATTTACTGTTTTATAAGATCTGTATTAAACTGTATTAAAATTCATTGTTGAATTTCACTGTCCATAGTATCAGTAGGTATTTATTGGCTTAATATTACATTGCATTTAAGTTACACACATTTTTTAGTAACAAATAAATATTGCCTAAAACACTTAGCTATTTAAAAGTTGGAAGAATATGGTGTTGAAATGACTATAGCTGTCTTCAAATCACAAGAAACCAGATGTGTTGCACAGCGACAGCAACTATCACCCACAAGGTACATGCTAAGTATTACATACAGTCAAGAATTTTGAGTCTGAAGAAACAAATAATTTCCAAATAATGGAGATAATTTAAAACCTCAGTCCCAAGCTATGATATCCTGATTAAGAGCACAGCAGTTGTCTTCATGTGAAGCATTTCTAGCAACAAATGGAGATTTCACTGAATCACATTGAAAAATAGATTGTCTTCAGTTACAGACTTTTGTCAGTATTTGATGGTGCTCACAGTATAAAATTTAAAGTAGCACATATACTGTAGTTGCATTGAAGCTACCAATTACAAGAACTGGGATGAAGAGGAATACGGGGATTTGTCAGATAAATATTTTGCCTGGGTCTTATAAATGTATACTCTTTTCCATGAGTAGGAGATGTTTGGATGACTGGAAACATTATTGCAGTCCATGAAGAAGATGGAGATCATAGAATCTGCTGAGTTGGATGGGACCCATCAGGATTAAGTCCAACTCCTGTCCCCATGTAGGCTACACCAGCGTCACACCATGTGCCTGAGAGCATCATCCAAAACCTTCTTGAACTCAGGCAGGTTTGGTGCTGTGGCCTCTTCCCTGAGGAGCCTGTACCATGATGAATTTAGGCAAGTTGCACAGGAAATCACATGTGGACAATTAAGTTTCCTGTCTTGCCCAATGATTATCGAGTAGGGTCAGACTATATCAATCTCTTTCCTTATGCCATGCAATGTGAGGTAGCATGAGGTCATTGTAGTAACTGGTTATGAGTTAAGTGACCAGCATCATTTACCTGGACCTGAGCAAAACCTTCTACACAGTCCCACACAGCATCCTAGTCTCCAAGATGGCAAAACTTGGGTTTGATGGATGGACCACTCAGGGGATTAAGAACTGGCTTGATGGTCACACCCAAAGAGTCAATGGGTCCACGTCCAAGTGGAGTCCCTCAAGGATCAGTGTTGGGACCAGTCCTGTTTAACGTTGTCAGCGACATGGATGGTGGCATTGAGTGCATCCTCAGCAAGTTTGCTGGTGACACCAAGCTGTGTGCTGTGGCTGACACGCTGGAGGGAAAGGATACCATCCAGAGGGACCTTGACAGGATGGAGAGGTGGGCCTATGTTAACCTCATGAAGTTTAACAAAGTCAAGTGCAAGGTACTGCATCTGGGTCAGGGCAATCCCAAGCACAGATACAGGCTGGGCAGTAACTGGCTTGAGAACAGCCCTGATGGGATGCATCAAGAGAAGCCTGGCCAGCAGGTCAAGGGAGGTGTTTCTGCTCCTCTACTCAGCTCTCATGTTACCCCACCTGGAGTACTGCATCTAGTTCTGGAGCCCCTTGTACAGGAGGGACATGGATGTGCTGGAATGTGTCCAGAGAAGGGCCATGAGGATGTTCAGAGGGATGGAGCACTTCTCCTGTGAAGACAGAGAGTTGGGGTTGTGCAGTCTGGAGAGGAGAAGGCTCCGAGGAGACCTCATTGTGGCCTTCCAGTATCTGAAGGGGCTGCAAGAAAGCTGGGAAAAGACTTTTTAGGATGTCAGGGAGTGATAGGACAAGGGGGAATGGATTCGAACTGGAAGAGGGGAGATTTAGATTGGATGTTAGGAAGAAGTTCTTCCCCATGGGGGTGGTGAGACCCTGGCACAGGTTGCCCAGAGAGGTGGTGGAAGCCCCATCCATCCCTGGAAGTTTTTAAGGCCAGGCTGGATGGGGCTCTGAGCAACCTGATCTGGTGGCAGGTGACCCTGCCCATGGCAGGGGGGGTGGAACTGGGTGAGCTTAAAGGTCCCTTTCAACCTGGAAAATTCTATGATTCTATGATTAACCAATAGCATATAATGTGGGGATTATCCCTTCTCTGATACTATTTTACTTTCTTTGTAATTTTAGGAATACAAATTTATGTAAGTCAATGAGCCAGTCCTTATTCCGTATCTTAAAGATCTTGTGTATCTCAAGAGTGAGACAAACCTAATTCTCATATGGTAAATAAGCTGAACATTTCAGAAAATGCAGATGATACATAGCCTTGTGCCCTGAAGGAATTGTGATAACCTCTTTTCCCTGAAATTGAGTACCAATGGTTGTTCCATCTTTCCCAGGTTTCTGTGGAGAGAGTTCAGTAGTGAGACTGAGACACGAATGGTGGCTAAAACTCCATTGTCTCCATGGTCTCCTAAACCTCCCTCACATCCCCAAAAATACTCACTTACAGTGGTCTTTTTGTTTTAACTGATACAATTTAAATTCATGTTGCTTGAGTTTTTCTATGGATAAGGGGTGAGATAAACCACTTTCAGTCTTGTTGTTCTAATATATTTCTCTCTCAACAAACCTAGAGGTGTGCTTTTTTGAAAGAAGCATGCTGTGAATTTCAGGATGTTCTGCATAAAAGTAGAGCAGTTGTCAAAATTTGATTGATACTGCCATTTTAATTTTTTCCGCATTAGAGAAGGTTGTTTTTTCTTTTTTTTCTCATGCATCTCATAGGTCATAAATGTTGATGGAACAATGAGAAAAACCCTCGTAGAAGATAAACTTCCACATATATTTGGGTTCACACTGCTAGGAGATTACATCTACTGGACTGACTGGCAGAGACGAAGCATTGAAAGAGTACACAAGGTAAAGGCTAGCAGAGACATCATCATTGATCAGCTGCCAGACTTAATGGGCCTTAAAGCAACAAGTGTTACCAAAGTGTTTGGTAAGTATCAGCAATCAAGGGATGGATCTCCAGTAGTTTTTAGATATGCTTTCATTAAGCAACTGTTGATAGCTTGTAATGAGAATGACTGTGGTCTCGTGTTTGAATCATTTTAATGCACAGCTGCACATACTGTTTCATAAATCTGGAAAACAGTGCTGCAGAAGAATCATAGAATCATAGAATCCTAGGGGTTGGAAGGGACCTCGAAAGATCATCTAGTCCAACCCCCCCTGCCAGAGCAGGGCCACCTAGAGTACATCGCACAGGAACATGTCCAGGCGGGTTAGGGCTCTGTCACCCTTACAGTAAAAAAATTTTTTCGAATATTCAACTTGAACCTCCTATGCTCCAATTTATACCCATTACCCCTTGTCTTATCACTGGTCACCACTGAGAAGAACTATGGGCATCCAGTTGCTAGTAACACTTATGTCTTCTGCATCGTCCACTACACTCACTGAATATTTTGTGAGGAGAATTTTATTCCTGCCTCAAATCTATAGGAGTGATTACTTCTGGTGCTCACAGAATTGCTTCATTTTCTGTTGCACTTCCGGGACAAAGTCCCAGTGATGTTTAGTCAGCAAAATGCTTTTTACTATATTGGGTGGTATAGGCAGAGTTAGTGGCCATCGCATTGCCTCAGAGCATGTGGCACTTAATATAAACTTTAACACCTAAATTGTATCATAGAATCATAGAATTAGCCGGGTTGGAAGGGACCTCAGAGATCATCAAGTCCAACCCTTGACCCACTCCCACTGCGGTTCCCAGCCCATGGCACTGAGTGCCACATCCAGTCTCTTTTTAAATATCTCCAGGGATGGAGAATCCACCACTTCCCTGGGCAGCCCATTCCAATGCCTGATCACCCTCTCCGTAAGGAAATTCTAATATCTAACCTAAACCTCCCCTGGCACAACTTAAGACTGTGTCCTCTTGTCTTGTTGAAAGTCGTCTGGGAAAAGAGACCAACCCCCCCCTGGCTCCAACCTCCTTTCAGGGAGTTGTAGAGAGTGATGAGGTCTCCCCTGAGCCTCCTCTTCTCCAGGCTGAACACCCCCAGCTCCCTCAGCCCTTCCTCACAGGACTTGTTCTGGATCCCTTCACAGCCTCCTTGCTCTGCTCTGGACCTGCTCCAGCACCTCAATCTCCTTCCTGACCTGAGGGGCCCAGAACTGGACACAGTACTCGAGGTGTGGCCTCACCAGGGCTGAGTACAGGGGCAGAATCACCTCCTTGGACCTGCTGGCCACGCTGTTCCTGATCCAGGCCAAGATGCCATTGGCCTTCTTGGCCACCTGGGCACACTGCTGGCTCATGTTCAGCTTCCTGTCGATCCAAACCCCCAGGTCCCTCTCTGCCTGGCTGCTCTCCAGCCACTCTGTGCCCAGCCTGGAGCTTCCCATGGGGTTGTTGTGGCCCCATGTTGTGGTACTTCAGTCTTAGCAATTATGTATTCTCTTTAGCATGAGATCAGCAGCTGGAACTCCATTTTTTTCCACTGCATCTGCTGAAAGGTGCATCCACTGTGTTTAGGTCCTCAGACAACTATGTCACAGGACCCTCTCGTTTCAGTAGTAACTGAAGAGAGGTGCACGTTCACCACAAATATGTCTTCTACCCAGAACACTGGAGCCTGAGCATAGCAGTGGACATTTCAGTTGGTCAGCTCTTAAAATTACTGAGAATAGCTGCAACAGGATGACATAAAGTAGGTTGTCACATTCCACCCTTCCATACATGTTTTTTCAGCCTTTCAGGAAGCTTTACTTGAAGGATGATCAAGTCTTCAAGCTGCAAGTTATGGCATCAGTCTAAAATATATGTGCTCTAAAAGGGGAAAATTCAAAGAAGCCTGGTTGAGACTGATTTTGGAGATTCTATTTGTAATAACAGTCTTTAGATATTTAAATCTTTGGTTCCAGCAGACAGAGAAAGGCATACATTTATCTCTTGGTCCATACTTTTCTTGCCACATTCCCTCCCCGTCTACTCATGATTGTTCACATGAAAAAATAAGTGTGACTTTGTGGTAATCTTTTTAGAACTCATTCGCCTAATGAATCTTCTCATCTTTATATTAAACAGCTGTGAAAGAACTTCAGTTATCCAACTCCTTTCTCACCATTTTTTATCAATGAACGTTTTTAAAACTGGTGGTTTCAAATAGATACAAAGATGGGGTACTTTGTCAAAAAGAAGCAAGCTGAATATGTATGTAATTACCTGCCTTCTCTGAAGGAATTTAATCTTTGGGGAAACCAGAAGGCTATGTTTGGAGCAGTTATTTGTTCTATAGGAACAGATTCCTAATCCTTGCATAGAAGAAAAGAAACTGAGTTGAATATTGGATTTATTTATTTTTTTTTTAGAATTCCCTGTTGATAGCCCATACTGTATCTTGGTTTTAAAAATTGTAATTACACTGCTTTGCAGCTCCGTCTCCTTCCTCTCTTCTTTCCCCCCTACCTCCACAATGCACCAATATCTGTTTTGTTTTGTTTTTTTAAGGAACTAATTCCTGTGCAGAGAGCAACGGAGGCTGCAGCCATCTGTGTTTCTTTACACCCCAGGAGACCAGGTGTGCCTGTCCCATTGGCCTTGAGCTGTTGAGTGACATGAAGACTTGCATCATTCCTGAAGCTTTCTTAGTTTTCACAAGCAGAGCAGCAATTCATAGGATTTCCCTTGAAACCAATAATAATGATGTTGCTATTCCTCTTACTGGAGTTAAGGAAGCATCTGCTCTGGATTTTGATGTCTCTGATAACAGAATCTATTGGACTGATGTTAGTTTGAAGGTATTACTGACATGTGAATTCCCTGAATATAAAGCTACAGAGCAATTACTTTGATCTAACAAAAGTCTCTGTTACATGATCTCTCCTGCAGTTGCTATTGTTGTCATTGAATAGCACCCAAGGAGGCTCTTGGAGATGAAGACAGTTTCATTGTTGAATGCACAGTTGGGTGACAGGCATCTTCCTGCTTCAAATAAAAATCCAGAGTGGTGTCTGCTCAAACAAAATGCCCAAGTCTTGGGTTCTGCATGTATTCCATATATGTATCTATTGTAGAAAAGCTGTTTTCAGCTGTATGTCACATAACAGAGTAATTAAAACATTGAGCTTGGCAACCACCTGAGCTTTCTATTCTCATCCAATTTTTACTTGAAAAATTATACTCAGTATTAACATTTGGCAAGTGAACTTTGGTTTTGTTGTTGTTAGTCTATGGCTCCAACTTGGCACAGAAAATAAGTTTGTGCAGTCCTCTCCACACTGTTTTATGCCCTGCCATGCCCCAGTTCTATCGCAGTGTGTTCCCCAGTAGTCTGACACATCTTTGTGATGTGTTTGGTTCCCATCGAGGTGCACACTGAAAGTGAGCGTGTGTTCATCAGTGTTGCTTTGACTTTGGAAGTGAATTAAATAATGGTATAAAATGACAGATTCACTTCACTGTGACTAAATTCTTCTGTTTAGCCTCTTAATAGGTTTTCCAAAAGCAATCAAAGCTTCCTTGCCAGTGTGCCTAAGCTGTCACAGGGCAAAGCTCACTTTAGGTGACTGCAGGGCACACGCAGTTTCCATACTCTCTCGCTCTCTCTGTGAAGACTGATGAGGGTTGTGCTTTATTCAGTGTTAACAGTGATACTTGTGGTGGGCACACTTTTCCTTCAGGAAACTGTGCCAATGTAATAAATTAGTGTACTGCACAGTTACTAAATAAATCTCACCCAAGCATGTGGAGAGCTGGAGGTATGTATGGTTGTGTAGTGGAAAATACATTACTTCAAACGCATCAGTGCACAGATCCCAGCATCACTCTATGCAGAACTGGAAAGTGTTTTACTTGTTCACGGCCTCCTGAATTATCCAGCATACTGCATCTATGTCAGCAGATTTATTCGCACTTTTGGGGTTTCATTCCATTGTCCTCCCACCTACTTCAGCTCAGCAGCAGATAGAGTAACTTCAGGGTCCAAAGTCATCTCCCTTTCATTTTGCAACTACCACTTCCCTGATCTTCTGCCTCTGTTTATGAAAATGAAGACTTGTGGGTTATACCTGTAAAAATACACCACATGTTTTCTGGGTTTGACATGTCTCTTTAAAAGTAGAAATTGTCTCTTACCCTAATAACGTTAATTTATCTAATTAGTGAGAAATTAATAGCTGAAATATTAGGAGCCATGTAGAATGGTTGCTTAATGTTGACGACAAGGGTTGGTCACTCTACATTGCTGCTGGAAGTTACCAGTTATTTAACTCAGGCATGTTTCAGTGCTCCTTATTAGGAATGGATTATTTCCATGTACACAGTCCTTGCTCTGTGACTTCTTTTGTTGTGTGCATAACTAAAGTGTAGATGGGATCAGAGCAAGCTTGCTCCAGGCGACTGATCATAAGAAACAATTTAATTCAGACCTCTACGAATTGACGTGTTTCTGGGACTTAAATCATGACAGTGAATTAATTTTAAAAACCCCAACTGTGTCTGTGCAAACAGAAGAGAGAGAGAAGAGGCAAGGAGAAATCTGCATACATAGTGCTTTCTGAAAATCATATCCTTTTAAGCTGGTCATCAGAAACCACTAAGTGTTCTGAAAATTCGTTTTGAACCAGTGAATTGCTGTATCTTTTTGTCAACAGAAATTTATGTTTTAAATTGTAACATTGAAATTTTAACCTAATGCTTCTTTATATGCTAAACTTTGAAATAATTATTCCTTTTTATTTCAGTTGAGTATCCATAAGCGCTTAATATTTTTACACAATTGTTTTCCAGACTATAAGTCGAGCTTTCATGAATGGGAGCTCTGTTGAACATGTGATTGAGTTTGGACTAGATTATCCTGAGGGAATGGCTGTAGATTGGATGGGAAAGAACCTCTACTGGGCAGATACTGGAACCAATCGCATTGAAGTAGCCCGCCTGGATGGACAGTATCGACAGGTCCTCGTGTGGAAGGACTTGGACAACCCAAGGTCTCTGGCTCTTGATCCTACCAAAGGGTAAGGGACAGTGTTGTTCAAAGGTTTGTGTGTATATTTTTGTACATGACAACATTAATTGGCAATTAATATAGCTCCATGTCCTCAGGGTCTTTGAAAAGACAATAAATGCTGCACAATTAAGAATTAAGAATTTAAGAATGAAACTGAATAAGAAATTGAATTGAAATCAAAAGAAATTTAGAAAAATTAAACATGGAGCTAAACACAACCTTACCTAGCTGATACATTGGTTTTGTTCCACTTTTCATTGCAGATACATGTACTGGACTGAATGGGGAGGTAAACCTAGGATTGTACGAGCATACATGGATGGAACAAACAGCATCACTTTGGTGGATAAAGTGGGTCGTGCCAATGACCTCACGATTGATTACGTGGACCAAAGGCTATATTGGACTGATTTAGACACAAGCATGATTGAGTCATCAAATATGCTAGGTAATCTAGTCTTGTATTACACCAGCCAGTACAGAAATATGCACTGATCATAGGCTAAACAATAGAATAATATAAAACTGGAATAATATCGTTCATATTAATTCTCTGTGTTTATTTTTCTTATGAGAGGAAATGGAGACTTAAGTGTTTAAGGAGATAAAAAAAGATGGAGATGGACCACTTGGTGGATAAGGAATTGGCTGGATGGTCATACACAAAGAGTTGTGACTACCAGCTCCATGCCCAACTGGAAATCAGTGATGAGTGGCATTCTTCAAGGGTCAGTATTGGGACTGGCACTGATTAATATCCTTACTGGTGACATGGAAAATGGGATTCAGTGCATATTCAGCAAGTTTGCCAACAATTCCAAGCTGTGTGGTGAGGTTGACATGCTGGAGGAAAGGGATGCCATCTAGAGGGACCTCGACAGGCTTGAGAAGTGGGCCCATGCCAACGGCATTAAGTTCACCAGGGCCAAATGCAGGGTCCTGCACAAGGTTCAGGGCAATCCCAAGCACAAATACGGGCTGGGTGGAGAACAGGTTGAGAATAGTCCTCAGGGATGAAGAAATTTAAGGGAATGTTGGTTGATGAAAAACTGAACATGAGCCAGCAATGTGCTCTTGCAGCATAGATAGCCAACTGCATCCTGGGCTGCATTGAAAGAAACATGACCAACTGGTCAAGGTAGGTAATTCTCCCCCTCTAATCTGCTCTCATGAGACCCCATCTGGAAGTGTCCTAGGCCAGGCTGGATGGATCTTTGAGCAACCCAATCTAGTGGGAGATGTCCCTGCAGGGGAGTTGGAACTGGATGATCTTAAATGTCCCTTCCAGCCCAAACCATTCTATGATTTTCTGATTTATAATGTTGGTGAGATATGGTGTAATTTCTCTGCATTCATATGAAACTTCCTGTGTTTGATTTATCAAAGTGGAGATGACCTCTCTGTTTCTCAAAATCAGAACAATTTATAGTTTCACTGTAAACCACCCCTGGCATTCCAGTCTGGAGACTAATTTTCTGTTTCCAGATTCAGAGTAGTTGTATTAGTTCAAAACCAAAATACTGCTTGTATTTACTGCATTCTGAAAGGTCTTGTATACAACTTCCCATGTTTTCATATCCTCTATTGGAATTTCATTCATACCTACAAGGTTTGTGCTAAGATTTACTAAAATTTCACATTGATGTTGATAAATAAATAGATAAAAGGAGTTTTATTTTCTGCAGCTGACATAAAGCTTTTGTATATTCCATATGTTTTGGAAATATTAAATGGTTTTCAAGGTTTTAACTGGGGCATATATTCATTCCTTTTTGAAAAAACAGATTTAGAGAAGTTTCCAAATGCCATGCAGTGAATTAGTGATGATAAAATCAGAAATAGAGTCCATAAGTTCCTTACATGACAATCTATCCCTGCTTCTTTTCCAAGGAGAAGTCTTTGTGAGGTGGGAATTGATGCTTCTGGGACTCCAATGTATAAAAACCAAAGCTTATGTAGCGGAACACACAGTATTTAATCAAATTCATACAGGACTGCTGCAGCAGTGCCCAAATTGATGACATATATGATTTCCTTGCAACTTTTTTATGTATGAAAATTAAGCATTTCAGTGGAAAAAACTACCAAGTTCAGCAAAAAGAGAAAGCAATGCAGTTGGGACTCTGAAGCTGTCACTGATCTTGCGTTTCTAGTATTTATTGCTTTGGGAATGGATACTACTGTTTAGCTATTGCAGTATAGATTGTTTCTTTATCTCTAGTTGCCTTTTTCCATCCAGAATGCATGATCTGTTAAAGCTCTCGCTAATTTTCTGCATTATACTTTGAGAAACAAAATAGCTGGAAGCAAGCTTGAACTAAAAATTGATTGTGTCATTGAGAAGAAACACAATATTGAAGTCATCTGTGGTAAATGAAAATGGTTCTAAATCTGAATCTACTGTTCACATTTATTTATGGTAAGAAAGTAGAAAGATGAGCATTGGAGCAAACAATGTTGTATGATGTATTTTTGTTGTCAGATTTTAAAGACTTGGGCAGACTTGTAGCAACTGTTCAAGGAAATGTTTTTAGACTTGGCCTGCATTTTGCAGTGCCAGTCTTCTTGCCAAGAGATCTGCAGGAGTGTTGATCTTACTGGTTTACTCTACCAGTAGTGAAAAAACACTATTAAGTGGATGAATGAATGCTGTCCCAGCTTAATCTTGAGCATTATAAACATTATCCATCAGGAGAAAAGCACTCTTCGGGGAGATTTCCCCCCATCTACTATCAAAATTCAATTAGACACCTTACCTTGTTCCTTCAGAAGAGCCTATCCACTGAATTCATCACTGTGGACCAGAATTGCTCTGACAAGTACTTGAGAGTGTACAGGGTATCTGTGCTCCTAACTTGGATGCTTTAGTTGCCTTGCCTCTGTATTTGGTTCTGGTGGTTTATAGGGAAGTGGCTTCATGTATTAGTTTCCAATTTTTTCATTCTTCACTCAGCCTTGGCCAAGTGGAAGAGAGCATGATGGAAGGTAGGCGATGAGTAGAAAAATTAGGTGTTATGTAGAATCTGGCATTGGACTATTGAGACAGGAGATGATGCTGATGAAGGCTGCATCTTCATTTGATATAAAGTGGCAGAGATTCATTGAGGTTTATTCTTGAAAATGTTTAGGAAGGTGATTTACAGTAAGACATCTACTTTAGTGGTGCATCTCTGGTAGAGGCCATCTAATGCTCTAGAAGGTGTTAAATCTGTTGTGGACTGTTGCTGACTGAGCCACTAGGTGGGTGTACCAAATGGTTTCCTAATGTCTTAGAGCAGATGGATGTTAAATTGCACTGCAAAAGATTTTTTCCTTTAATGAAACAATGTAATTGATCACAGCAGTTCCACTGTGAATCTCAATTTTATTAAATTTATTGTATGCTTTTGCTTTCATGCCTATTAATTGGACTTTTTATTGACCTAAGTGATTCGTGGAGCTGATATTATTCTTAAATATGTTTTCAGTATCTTTGGGCTGATAAGACTGAAGCATAGAGCAATATTTATTTTAACTACGATAAACTGGCACAGGTGCTTTATAGGCAAGAGGTATGGGGAAAAGGGTTTTGAATCCAAGTGTTTTGATTACCTATTGAGCAGATACTGCTTAATAATGTATCTCATGATGCTGACTTGGGAATGGTGTTATTGTAAAAAGAAAAGAAAAAATCTTTTCTTGGTGACAGTCACTCTTGTCGTTTCATGGCTTGGGAATTGTCCTTAAGTTGATTATCCTTGTTTTTGCAGGGCAAGAACGAGAAATCATAGCAGATGACCTACCTCATCCATTTGGATTAACTCAGTATAGTGACTATATCTACTGGACAGATTGGAATCTTCACAGCATAGAAAGAGCAGACAAAACCAGTGGGAAGAACAGGACACTTATTCAGGGCCATCTGGATTTTGTGATGGATATATTGGTCTTCCATTCTTCACGTCAGGACGGCTTGAATGATTGCGTACAAAATAATGGCCATTGTGGTCACTTGTGCCTTGCCATACCAAATGGATTTAGATGTGGCTGTGCTGCTCATTATACCTTGGATCCCAACAGCAGAAACTGTAGCTGTAAGCATTTTTGTTTGCTACTACTCTTCAGTGTTTGTGGTTCCTGGGTTCTTGTCACCCCTCTCAGTATAGAAAAGGAAGGAATATTGCAATTCTGATTCAAAGGTTTCAGCATTAAGGTGATCTTTATAGATGAGAATGGAACATGGGAATTTCTGTCAGTTTGTGTGACCTGAAATAAACCTGAAGATCTGTGTTTCAGAAATAATAGAACTGTCCAATCTGGTATTTCTTGTTTTACTAGAAGTGCTTTCTGGGTGACTGAAGCTTTACCATCATGTAGGTGGGTGGAATCAAAATTCCAAAAAAAAAAAAAATCTGTTTATCCAAAGTGTTTCATAAAGTCAGAAAACGTAACATCCAGTGAAACAGCCTCCTACGTAGCCTGTGCAACTGAAACATGCACTTGACATTCATGTTTGGTTTTGCCATGCATTTGGTATGAGCTTGCCAGTACATTGCTTGTCCAATAAGAGAATTTTTAAAGAGATGAAAGGATGGATTTATACAAGATAGGTCCTGCTTGATGAACCTGATCTCCTTCTATGAGAAGGGAACCTGCTTAGTGGATGAGGAAAAGGCTGTGGATGTTGTTTACCTGGCCTTTACTAAAATCTTTGACACTGTTTCCCACAGCATTCTCCTGGAGAAATGGGCTGCTTCTGATTTAGACTCTTTTTCACTCCTAACTGAGTGAAAAAACTCTATGGCCAAGGTCCAAGAGTTGTGGTGAGTGGAGTTAAATCCAGTTGGTGGCCAGTCACAAGTGCTGTTCCCAGGTCCCAGGTCCTGGGACCACTTCTCTTTATTCATTTTTTTTATAACATGGACAAGGGGATCAAGGGCACTCTGAGTAAGTCTGCAGATTTGTGTGGGAGTGTTGATGTCCTGGAGGGTAGGACGGCTCTGCAGAGGGACCTGGACAGGCTGGGTCGGTGGGCTGATATTCAACAAGGCCAAGTGTCAGGTCCTGCACTTTGGGTCACAACAACCCCAGGCAATGCTACAGGCTTAGGGAAGAGTGGCTGGAACAGTAGAGAAAGACCTGGGGATGTTGGTCAACAGCCAGCTGAGTATGAGCCAGTAGTGTGCCCAGGTGGCCAAGAAGGCCACCAGCATCCTGGCCTGGATGAGGAGCAGTGTGGCCAGCAGGAGAAGGGAAGGGAAGTGACAGTGTCCCTGTACTCAGCTCTGGTGAGGCTGCATCTCAAATACTGTGTTCAGGTTTGGGCTGAAGGAAGATCTTGAGGTGCTGGGCTCTGTCCAAAGAAGGGCAACAAAGCTGGTGATGGATCTAGACAAGTCTTATGAGGAGCAGCTGAGGTTTTTGTTTTTAGCCTGGAGAAGAGGAGGCTGAGGGAAGGCCCTATCACTCCTTACAACTGCCTGAAAGGAGGTTGTAGTGAGGTTGGTTTCGGTCTCTTCCCCCTTCAGAGTAAGTGATAGGATGAGAGGGAACAGTCTCAAGTTTGTGCCAGGAGACGTTTAGATTGGATATTAGGAAGTTTTTCTTCACTGAAAGCATTGTCAGGCATTGGAACAGGCTGCCCAGGGGAGTGGCTGGGTCACCATCCCAAGATATGGCACTTAAGGAAGTGGTTTAGTGGTGGACCTGGCAGTGTGCTTGCTTAATGGTTGGACTTGATGATCTTAAAGGTCTTTTCCAACTTCAATGGTTTGAAGATTTGTCACGGTTTAACACTGGCCCGGCAATTAAACCGAATAACAGAGTTTTCTATTAATCCCCCTCTCCTCCCTGATAAGGAAAGGGGAGAGAATAAGCGAAAGAGACTTATGAGCTGGAAACTAAACTACACAACTTTAATGAAACTGTAATGATAAATAGGTTAAATTACTAAATATATACAAATATACAGGAAAAGATTGATCCCACGTTCCTCCTCCCTTTCCCCCAATAACTCTCACGTCACCACAGAGGCTGCAGGGCAGCCCTGGGACAGTCCAGGCTGGAATCCTGGGGTCAGCAGCAGTCAGGAGCTGGAGGCAGGAACAGACAGATTCAGGGTGGAATGGATCAGGACCACAGGCAGGTGAACGGAGGGAATCCTCCCAGGATGCCGAAGCAAACAGGGAACAGGTGGAGGAAAGGCAGGAAGAAAAAAAAGGCAGGAAGGAAGCAGGAAAGTGTTGACCCTTGTGATCCCTCAAATTTATACTGAGTATGAGGTGTATGGGATGGAATACTCTGTTTGGTCAGTTCTGGCATCTATCTTGTCCGGTCCTCCCCAGAGGAGGGGTTCAGGTGGGACCTCTTTACTCCTTCTGCAGGGTAAAATGTTCCTCAGAGCTGAGCAGTGTCCTTGGCTCTGCAGACCAGTCTCTGGCAGTAACTATAAACATCCAGTGTTATCAGTCCTAGAAGCAGACACTGTCTGAGAAACTTGCTGTCAATTTCAGCAAGTGCAGCTACTTACAAGAAACTTAGCTGAAAGCAAAAGTACAAACCAGAAAATCACCTTTATCCTGGCCCAGACCAGGACAGTGCTATAGGTGTCCTTTGTCTCTTCTTAAAATATTAATAATTTGGACTCTAACATAAATTACACTGTAGGTAATCACCTTGTCTTCTACTGTGTCCATCAGCTTCTCCAGTTACCATTTTTCAGCTTTTTCTGATGAGGGAGAAAAAAGAGGATCCTTGAAGCGCACCCCCAACACCTGTTAAATGTGGCCTGTTCTAGGCCTGAATTTGGGAGATTATTTCAACAGGCTAGGATTTTAACAGGACTGATGATTTCCAAGTGTCACCTGATACTTCATATGGTCATGATTTCAGAATGCCTTCAGAATATTCTGTAAGAGACAGCTTGCATTGTCTTTCTAAATGGATGAGCACTTTGTGGTCATGAAGGGAAAAGAAATTTTCTTTATGTCAAGCTGGAATGAGGCTTTCCTATTCTAGTGGTATCATGAAAGCCGCTGAACGTTGTGCTTTTTGGTCAAAATGTGAGGATTAATCTGGCAAGAGGACACTGAAGTTCACAGGAACTAAGCGTGGTGTTCAGCAGGTTACAGGCCAAATCAAGTGATTATTTCAGGGAGAACCTTCTCCTGTCAAAAAGCTTCCTAGTATTTCTGAATTTTGAGACCTATTTCAGAGAAGACAAAGAACAGTGGTTATGAGTTGTAGATGGTTCGAGTCGGTAATCTTAGAGGTGTTTTCCAACCTTGATGGTTCTATGATCTCAAGAACTGCACTGCTATTGAGTAATAACATTGGGCTAAGTATCCACTTTAGTGCCCATTTAGTGAACTTAGTGCATCTATTCTGTTCTTTTTTGTTACAAGAGTAACATATGCTGGTATAAAACATATGCAAGTGTGCACAGTAATAAACATAGTGGATTACAAGCAGGACTGCACTGTGACATAGACTTCATGCCTGTTTCTCCTGCAGATTGAATGAAATAAACATGTCTTCCTCAACAGATATGGAAACAAAAGAAATTCAGGGGTAAAGAACTAAAAATCCAGTGGTAGGTCCAACAATTTCTGAGCTCTCCCGAGCTAAATTTGATTTGAGTGCATGCTGTTTGTAATGACAGTTGAGCAAGAGCTATTGCAGGTGGTAGTTTTATGTCCAAAACTAATAGAAAGTGTAATTGAAATAAATGTCACATTCTTACGCTTTGCTGAGCTCTGTGTAATTTATGCAGCAAATCAGCTGAATACAGTGCTCATAGCATTTTTTATTATGTATCCAGATTCTACAACCTCATTTTGTGTAGATATTAAAAAGTTTTAATTTTTAAATGCAAGCAGACATTAGGTCATTATTATTCCAAAATAAAATGAGAGCAGAAGCACCAAGTTACAATTTTGTTTTGATTCCTCATTTTCAAAATCAAATATATCCAGTATATATAAGTGTATGCAGCCTTAAAATGTTTTTGTGAATTAAGAGATTTGGAATCTCTTGTTCACCCTAGACAAGCATAACAGAAGCAAGTTATGCTTGCTTGTATTGATTCCAACAAGGTGGAACCCTTTTGTGTGCATGGAATTCTAATCAAAGTGGAATTGTGGTGTGAATGTATTGTAAAAACTGTGGCTCAAAAGCCAAGTCTGTGTCTTGGTTCAGTGATCAGGATGAACCAAAACCCAGAGAACATAATTTCTCTTCATTACTCCCCTCCACCCTCCTAGGGGGACATAAAAGTGGAATAAGGAAGAGAGACTTAAAAGGCTGGAAGTTAAAACTAGGAAGAGTTTAATAGAAGAGGGAAGGTATGGTAACACGTGAGATAATAAAAAATATATGAATTAGATACAAAAACTGATTTCAGTTGTTGCTCATGTAAGTGTCTGAAATTCCCTTGCAAAATTTCCCAACTTAGGAAAAGGGTTTGGGGCTCTTCCCAGCAACCAGTGGATTCAGATTCTTCAGAGCATGTGGCAAGCTGGAGGCAAGGAACATGAGCTTCTCCCCAAGACCTCCAAGCAGCAAGGAAGAAGGGTGCAGGAAGGGAGGACTTCCTGTCATCCTGGCTTTCATAGGGTATGGCAAGAAATGGGAGGGATCACTGACCCCTCTCTCTTCTGCCCCCTGGATCCCTCAGGGTCCTCCACAACCTCATTTTAAGACTTCGTATTGCTAATGTAGAATTAGTTTGTGCTCCCTGTATCCATAGAGGTCTGCATCAGTGACACAGGCTTTTAGGGACTGCCCATGGTTATGTGCAGCATGTGAAGATGAGACTGATCATGTCTGGCTCACCAGACAGTGTATGCATGGATGAGTCCTGTCTCGTATTGTGTCTGCTTGCTGTCGTGATGTGGCAGCTTGCACTTACCAGAGATGAGGCTGAACAAGCAGAGCCTTGGTCTGCACAGACAAATAAATCCAATGACCTTATAGCTATCTGTTTTCAGGGTTTGGTTTGATTTTGGTTTGTTATAAAAAAATAAGTTGAAAGTCAACTGGTGTAAAACTGGTCTTTGCTTTTGTTGATCTCAGGTGCTAACCGTGTGACCCTGGAGGACTCCAACATCCTTCAGCCGATGGGACTCACTGTGCTGGGCAATCACTTGTATTGGATTGATCGTCAGCAGCAGATGATTGAGAGAGTGGAGAAAACGAATGGGTACAAAAGGACTAGAATTCAAGGCCGAATTGCTCACCTAACAGGAATTCATGCTGTGGAAGAGCTTGATATGGAGGAATTCTGTGAGTTCATGTCAACATCTGATGTCTCACTCTTGGTCACTGTCTCTCGAAGTCTTTATCCAGCTGAATATGGTAAAAAGGTTGCCTAGTGGGCTTCAAGTATACTGTGGTTTGCATTTCAATTTGGCCAGTCAGGATCCTAGAAGAGAAGGAAAAGCAAGTTCCTCATTCTTGTCCAGAGAAGTATTTCTGCACAGCTAGAATATGTAACCTTATTTCTCTGTGCCTTTTTTTAATCCACCTAATGTTTATTTAGAGTAATTCTACTAGGAGCTCTCGAGTGTTCTGTGCTTTGGGTAACTGATTTGGGAAGACAACACTGTAGCTTCCTATCTTAAAAAAAAAATCAAACACATCATCTGTGTGCTTATATTGCAGTCTTGTGAGTAAGTGGGAAGTGGAGGGGATACATATTAAAAGCTAATTAAGATTAAAGGATAATTCCAAGGAGTTTTGTGTTTGCAAGTCTCCAGTGGCATATGTTGCTTCTTGATGGCTGGCTACCCTAGAAATGCAGGTGGGATGACTTTCATAAATCTGCCTTCTCATTCTTCTTCACCTGAGCTCCCAAATACTAAGTCATTTAAAGGTCTCTCTATCACTGTGACTGGGAGAAATGTAGTCCTCATGAAGTAGTAAATGTGCTTTTGAACACTGAACTGAAAAATCTTGCTTTTGTCTTCCTGTTGATTTGTAGTAAAATCATGATTACTCAAATAGAAGTGTTTTGTGTTTTTGTGAGTTAGCCCTACCTAGGAGTAGTTATGATTTATTTTATGCTGTCTAATATTCTTTTCTGTTTGTTTCTCCAGCTGTGCATCCTTGTTCCCATGACAACGGTGGATGTTCACACATCTGCATTGCCAAAGGGGATGGGACTCCAAGATGTTCGTGCCCAGAGCACCTTGTGCTTCTACAGAATCTGTTAACTTGTGGAGGTGAGCTCACAGGATAGCTAAGCAGCTTACATGAAGAAAGGTGGGGTTGAGATCGCATTCCAATCCAAAACGTGGGTTTACACACAGTGTTATCCTATACATGGTGTGTGTTGCATCGTTTGTTAAATTGGCCTTTGATTCTTTTATTAGCTGTTTTCTGTTTCTGTTTTCTGACAAATATGACTTTGCATTATAAGCAGAATATTTATATTTGACCTTAAAATACTTGCACCTTCTGAGATTTTTATAATTGTATGATGAGACATGTTCATACTTAAATAAACAAATGCTTATAAGATGGTGTTGCATCAACCCCTGATGTCCTAGCAGTAGAAATTGTGCATACGATGCCCCAATGTGATACCCCAGTCTTTCAAATTAATTCAGGCTTGTAATTGAGACACTGTACTGTCTAGTTATGAAATGTAGGCAAAAGATCCCTTGCAATGCTTTTATTTAAGGCAACAATCCCCTTTCCACGTGGTAGATTTTTCATTTAGACTTCCCTTTCACAATCCCAATATTTGAAATTTTTACATTACACTTACAGAGGAGATTAAAAACAAAACACACAAAAAACACTGTTTCTATGTGGGAGGCATCAAATCGTCAGTTGTTTGGTTCTTTTGGTGCTCTTGACTTCTTCTTATGTATTTATTTTCCAGCAGATTTCATTTTCTGGATGAACTCTGATGCCCCATGGGACAGTCATTGCCATTATAAACTGTTTTCTTTCCCTTGAACACAACACACTGTGTGGTTTTAGAGCAGTGGCGGTTACATCTGCAGGGGGGCAAAAAATTCAATATACTGTTATTTCTTGCTCTACTGCTGTTGCACAACGAGAGATTTTATGTCCCAGCCCTTTGTTATCTTCAGTTATAAATCTAAAAATTAAGGGGCCTCCATTGTAGTGTCTCTTTTTCATTCTAATCCTTCACTGAGTCTGCAACAACTTTTTAACCTACCTTTTCTGCCATAATAGCAGCCACTAGTCAGTATTTCAAAAGACATTAATAGCTATTTTGGCTGGAGAACATTTTTCCATGTACCCTAATGAATGCTCTTGATAAGTTTCTAATTGCAAGCAGGCAGGTTTTTAAATGCATCGCAGGCCAAGTGCAGCCATAGTGCAACATTAAATGTGTCTCTAAATTCAGAAGTAGTAATCTGCCTTCTCACTTAGTAGTAATCTAAGCAGCACACTCATAACAAAATTGAAGTCAAGAATTATCTTACCTAAAGCTGTCAGGTCAGTGGCTACATTTGTAATTTGGACAGTGCTACACCAAATAATCATAAATCAGAGAGTTAAAAAGAATACAATTTTTTAAAAATCAAATACATTTAGACTTTCATTTGTATTTTGCTTTTCAAGCTCCTGATTATCCTTAAGTCTCATTCTTGAGCATTTCTCCTTCATGAAAGGACAGCAGAACTTTAAAAATGGTTTGCATGTAATTCCATGGGCTCTGTAACTCCACCCTCAGGAGAAAAATATTCATAGAAAAGTGTTGTCATTGGTTACAACTTTTCTTAACCTGAGTTCTTTCTGAAGTCCATTCCTGAGCCTGAATGTTAATAAAAACTCATTGGGTTTCCAGAGGAGTGTTACCATCAGAGCACACCTGCAACCTGCTGAGTGTCGTTGCCATGGATGGCCAGGGCATGGTGCTGGGACTGGTGACTGCCTCTGTTAACTGATTTGGTCATGTCACAGGGATTTGACTCTCTGGCTTTTGAAACCAGTGGACGTGTCTGTTTGCTGCAGCATTGTTTTGAGACTGACCCCATGTTTTGAGCATAATTAACTTCTTATATATTGAATGTTTCTTTCCTTGATACTAATGGTGAAAAAGTGTGTCCTTGCTTACTTTGTAGAAGAACTAGGGGCATTTTTTGCAGTATGTTGTTTGTGGACTGTCTTTGTCTTTCAACATTCTAAAGAAAGCAATTATGGGTGCCTTATAGCAGAAAAAATAGTTGCAACTCTCTATGAGGTTGTAGCTGCTGCTTAATGCTATGAAGTCTGAGACTGCAACTTGAGCATCAGTATGGATGTGGAATGGATTTATACAAGAATCTTTGGGTCAATAGAAAGCCAAATTTTAAGGAGATCCCAGCTTCCTTAGGTCAAACAAACAAAGAAATAAAATATCTACACAAGGTCCAGTGTTGTTGTCTCTACCAATAGTGAAGGACTGTAAGATCAGAGCAGACATGCAGTGCTCCTCAGATTACGCTTTGAACCTCAAGAGATCTGCAGCCAAGACACACTCCAGTAACAGGACTGAGCGTAATGTTTCATACCTTTACAGATATTTTTTCTCCATTCATACTTTTCAATTCATGTCTGATTTGGAAATGTAATAGTGGAGAAAACACTGGAAAAATAGAGGAACAGATACTGTAGAAGCAGGGGTTGTACATTTCAGGTGTATTCATTGTTAAATAACCCAATATACCAGTGTTTTTAGGAATGTTCCAGGCTAATATAATTACATGGATTAGAATTGTTTGGAATGTGGTTTCCTATCAGAATTTGAGTATTAATCTTATATGCATGGCAGTGTCATGCAAAAGGTGGTTGTTAGAGCCAAAGTATTTGTAGTTCCTGTGCCTGGTTCCATGCTTGCCTGTGAGAGCAAGCTTCTTCAGTCAGCATTGCATCCAGGTTTTGTTATGAAGTCAATATTCCTATGCAAAATAATGTTTTACTTTTTGCTGGAATCCTAGTATTGTCACAGAAGAACTTCAGCCCAGATGTCAGTGTGTTTTCCTTCAAAAACTGTTGATTTTTACTCTGTTGTAAAGACTAAAACTTAATAAACAAATGTGATTTCTTGTCCGTTTCTCCAGAACCTCCAACTTGTTCCCCAGACCAGTTTACCTGTGCAACTGGAGAGATTGACTGTATCCCAATGGCGTGGCGGTGTGATGGGTTTCCTGAGTGTGATGACCAGAGTGATGAAGACAGTTGCCCCATATGCTCTGCATCCCAGTTCCAGTGTGAGAAGGGACAGTGTATTGATGCACACTTGCGGTGTAATGGAGAAATTGACTGTCAGGATAAATCTGATGAAGTGGATTGTGATAGTAAGGTTATTTTTCCTGAATTCATGGTTCTAACATAAGCAGCTGTTTGGGATTCTAATATTCTTGATAGGTTTTGGCTTTTTTTCAATTTCAAATGGGAAAAAACAGCCATACCTATAAACCTAACTAAGCTCTCCAAAGATTCTATTTTTTTCTCTGTCTTGCTCTGTTGCTCAAATCAAACTGCTTCACAGATGCATAAATTGATGATCATGTAAGCTTGAAAATTCAGGGAAGTGAAAAGTATCTTTAATCCATCTTCAGAATGAAAAACAGGAAAAAAATTGGCTTTACACACTTAGTGGCTAAGTGTTGCCACTGGGCCAGCAGGGTAGATTTTTGTGGACTGAAATGAGCAATTTGTTAGATTTTCAATATCTTCTGTAATTCTAATCCTGCACACCAGAACACTTGTACTTTCTTCACAAACACCTGCTTTGCCCTACACAGCTCCTTTGAAGGCACAGATGAGTCTTACCATCTGGTCTAGAGTAGCTGAAGACACACTTATTCAGTAGTTGAGTGCCCAGTGGTTGAATGCCTAGTTCTCTGCAAGGACTTGGGCCACTCAAAGCTAGACTTTCATCCAGGATGCTGTCTGACACTTCTCTAGAAGGACTATGAACGTATTCAGTGTCCAGGGGTAGAGTGAGAGAAATGTGGTGCAAACAGACTCTGCAGTCCTCAGGAAATTTTACAGGCCAAAGACAGACAAATAGGAAGGTGTGCACTGACCTTGGCCCACCTTGTAGGTTGTGTGCTGGGAGCTCTGGATGTTTATAGAGCCTTCTATCAACATTTGTGTGTTTTGTAAGCACCATAGGATGTTGTGGATCTGTCTCCAGCTTATTAAGGTCATAACAGTCTAAATCATGAGTTTATGCATTTGGGCCTTCTAGATAAGGTTTTTCTCCCATAGATAATTTAGTTCTCTTAGATGAGAGCTGCTCTACAAACTGCATCCTGGCAAAGTAAGTATGGCTATTCAGGTGGTAGTGCTGTGATCCAAAACATCAATATGGATCTTCTCCTTCGGAAGAAAAGAATGTTTATTCTTTTTGCATTGAAGAACCAATACTATAAATCTTCAAGGGCTGCTGGTTACTAGTGCTTGCAAAATAGTCTCCATAATGATCATTAAATATGCTTTGACTTCATGGAGATTCCAAAGTTCATTAGCAAGTCCTTTTTCCTGAAACAGAAGCTTGTAAATATAGATAGATAAGAAATCTAGCTGTTATTTAGCAAGGTTATTATACAGGGCTATGTAATATAGTATAGCCTACATAAGGTTTTATAATATGCCAGTTGTTAAAATGCCAGCTGATCAGCTTTGTTAGTTCCTGGAAGAGATTCTTGCTGATTTGATCCCAGTTTTGCCCTAACAGGACTGATTTGACAAAAATGGGGAATTACTGGGATCAGAATTTTATTTTTATCCCACTAAGTAGGATGTATAACAACCAGAGGAAGAATCAATGAAATTCAGGCTTGAATTTTAGCCACAGCACCAAAGCAGGTGTTTTGGTATGTTCCTGGTCATAATACAAAATGCACTGTGGCTTTATGTCTCACTTCTTTAGGTTTTCTTTATATGCTCACATGCTTCCATGCAAGCAGTATTTAATCTCTTTCTTTCTTTCCTTCTTTCCTTCTTTCTTTCTTTCTTTCTTTCTTTCTTTCTGTCTTTCTGTCTTTCTGTCTTTCTGTCTTTCTGTCTTTCTGTCTTTCTCTTTTTCTTTTTCTTTCTTTCTCTTTTTTTCTCTTTCTCTTTCTTTCCTCTTTCTCTCTTTCTGTCTTTATCTCTCTCTCTTTCTCTCTTTCTTCCTTCCTTTCTTCCTTTCTTTCTGTCTCTCTTTTC
>JAAWXA010000055.1:2663208-2689102 GCA_038090715.1 Florisuga fusca
GGATGGAAATCACAGCTGTCTCACTGCATTTTTATATATCCTTTCAGTTTAACACATCCATCTGCTGCCTCATGTTGCATTTATACTGTACCCACAGGAGAGAAAAATTTTGTGTTTTGGGGTGCAGAGGCTGCAGCCAAGGAGCCATGACACCAGGAATACTACAGGAGTGACAAAAATCTTGTTTGTGTAGCTGTGAACTACTTACTTGGGGATCCCAGGCTCTTTCTCTTTCTCTTTCTCTTTCTCTTTCTCTTTCTCTTTCTCTTTCTCTTTCTCTTTCTCTTTCTTCTCTTTCTCTTTCTCTCTCTTTCTTTCTCTTTCTCTCTCTCTTTTTCTCTCTTTCCTTTTCTCTCTCTTTCTCTTCTCTTCTCTTCTCTTCTCTTCTCTTCTCTTCTCTTCTCTTCTCTTCTCTTCTCTTCTCTTCTCTTCTTCTCTTCTCTTTGCAGCAATTTGTCTACCCAATCAGTTCCGATGTGCAAGCAGCCAGTGCATCCTCCTGAAGCAAGAGTGTGACTCCTTTCCAGACTGCACTGATGGTTCTGATGAGCTCATGTGTGGTGAGATGTCTTTACTTGAGGCCCAAGTGCTGTGTTCAGGCGTAATGTCCCTACATCCTTGTGCAGATCCCAAGCCTTTGCATAGTAATATTCTTCCAGGGAAAACTAGTGCCTCAAGCCAAGTACTCTCACACTTGTATTTATCTGCTGAAAATTGTCAAGCTCTTCCACGGTAAAGGGAGCTCGTGAGTGGTTTAGCAGAATAGTTGGGACGCAGCATTTTAAAACAAAAGCATATACATGTTCTGATTGGTCAGTTCATTCTGAATAAATATCTGGTGTTGGGTTTGTGTAGAGAAGTACTGCATTTTGCTTATTGATGTTGCCTATTGGACCTTGGCTTACTGTGAGGTTTTTAGTACCCTGAGAGTCTTGTCATTTTGAAGCACCCATTGTCAGAAGCTGTGCAATGATTAGGATGAGAGGAGGGGTCACCAGGTCTTGGTCAGGGTAACCCTGTTTTTTCCTTCCATCTTCATGGTGGGTTAAGCAAGGAAAAATTTATTTCATGAGCAGTTCCCCCAATTCTCTAGAAAGCCTCTTCTTCCTGGTTTTGTTTTTTTAATTTATTTTCTTTGAGCACTTGATAGACTTTTGTGCTGCCAAGTTAATGCATCTGTTTCCATTTTGGGTCTACTCGTACAATTAGGTCTTAATGGATTTTCATGTTTTTATTTAGACAAAAGTCTTATCTCCTCTGGAGTCTTCTTTGTGAAACTGTTTCTTTCTTAGCTGAGGGAAAGAACTCACAAATGGAATAAAAATGATGGTTACTTTCTGGAGAAGAATGTTGCATTCAGAAGAGACTAGGTGTCTTGGTTTAGTGGTCAGGGTGAACAAAAAATCAGAGGACCTGCTCTCTATTAAGGCCTTCCACCTTCCCAATGGAAGATAAAAGGGGAATAAGGAAGAGAAACTTAGGCTGCAAGTTAACACTGGAACAGGTTTACTGGAAATGGGTAACACATGGGATGGTAACACATGGGATGAGGAACAAATACATAAAAATGTATGCAAAACCTGAAATGGGTGGTTGCAGATACGTGTGTCTGAGGGTCTCTTGCAGCAGAGCCAACTCAGGAAAGGGGTCTATGGCTTTTCCCAGTATCTGATGGATCCACTCGGATCCTGCAGAGCACATGGCAAGCTGATGGAGAAACAGGAGCTTCTCTCCAAGGTCTCCGAGTGCAGCAAACAGCAAGGAAGAAGGCAGCAGGAAGGGGGAGATTTCCCATCCTCCTGGCTTTTATAGAGCATGGCAGGAAATGGGAGGAAATACCCTTCTCTGTTCTGCCTCCTGGATCCCTCAGGATCCTAAACATCCTCTATTTGTCTTCATATCAGTACCATAAAATTAGCCTGGGTCCCTAAAAACATAACATTTGGTTTAACCAAAATTAGAATTGTCTGGTTTAAATTAGCCAATTTGGGAGCATGTTTTAATTTTGGCTTACTGACTATTTGCAAGTTAGGGCCTTAGTTGACATAAAAGCTGTCATTACCTTATAAGCTTGAAAAGAAGATGAAGACTTTAAGACAGAAATTAATTCTTGATACTGAGCTATTAAGAGTTTATTGGTAGATCTTTGTATTTCCTTCAACTTTATTTTCAAATCTCGGTTGTTTTTCATTCCACTGAGGGGAGTGAGAAACAGAATCACTGGAGATAAATTTTTATGACATGAAGGCTTGACTCTTACATTTATATATATATATATATATGAAATATATTTGTGTATGTAAAAAAAAAAATAATGTGTTGTTGAGTCACATGGAAAAAAATTGTTTTCATTGAAGAATGTCATGTGAAAACCAGAGGTGTTGCATTTATTTGGCAAGAATTTTTAATGTGTTACTCATAATCAGGGGGAGATATGATACGCAGCTCATCTCAAATACTGCAGCACTGTTTATTATTTACCATTGGGCTATACAGTGGAAAGAAAAATACAAGAAGTAGAAAGTACTAGAGATATTCTGGATTCTGTTTTCCTTCCAATTTATATTTTTTAGAAAGCAAATCATATTTTAGGAAGGAAAAGTATTTTATATATTTTAAGGCCTATGTTAGCTAGGAAAACATCCACTGCTTGAAACATGTGGTAGCTTCCCTAGTGGTAAAACCTTTTTGGTTTTGAATGTTTTTGGTAGTCCAAATGGCTTTTGAGAGATCAGATTCCTTTCTGATGAAAGACTTCATGTTTATAAGTGTCCCATATCCTCAACCTATAGACTTTCTGGGGAGAAGGGAAGGAAATCTAGGCTGTTGTAATATCAAGATGCTAAGTAATCCTGTTAGGAAATGAACCCTCTGTTAGGAGAATACCTTTCTAATACAGCTTTATATACATGGAGGCAAAGAGGAAGCACTGAGTCAGAATATATGGAGTTACCTGTGGCTTGGATGCAGACAGTTACTTTCAGTCAGATTTGGTGCACAGGCTCCAAGACAGCAGCACATCTATTGCTCCATGTGTAATGATTTTTTTTTCTCATCTCTTTTCAGAAAAGCCAAAGGCAGCCTCAGAGGAGTCACAGCCACACAGTAGTGCCATTGGTCCTGTCATTGGTATAATACTGTCACTTTTTGTCATGGGAGGAATGTATTTTGTTTGCCAGCGAGTGGTGTGTCAGCGATATGCTGGGCCCAATAGTCCTTTTCCACATGAGTATGTCAGTGGTACCCCTCATGTCCCTCTTAATTTTATTGCTCCAGGAAGTTCTCAGCATGGCACTTTTACTGGTAAGGACCTGGCATCAAATCAGTGCCATTACATTTTCTCAATGTGGAGTTTCTACAGGTTATTAGTAGTGCTAGCTGTGGAGATTTTAAAGAGCAGAAATTAGTTACTGATCTGCTTAGTAGTTTTGGTATAACTCTGTAATTTGGATCAGACATGCCAAAACTATTAGATACATTTAATTAGGCATCTTGCCAGATTCTCAAATGCAATTTGCACATTGCTGCACTTGCACATATATCTACCTTTTTAGATAGAAAACCTAGAGTATTGTGCTACTGAAAACATCCTCTTCAATAGTTCATTCTGGTACATGTAATAAAATTTGGGGTTTGCATAGTTACGCCTTACCTAAGGCCTGAAAACCACTATGAAGAATAGTGAGCCATGTGCAATAATGAAAACTAAGAATGCGTGTGCCATTGAGTGTTCTAGTGAGACCTCTGCTGAGTTTTAATTTGTGCCTTGTGCTCAGACGTCTTTATTTCTGTCCATTCCATCGAAAGTCTTCACACAGTTTTGTTATGTCTACTCAGGATGGGTAAATTGTTCCATGGTGGAAAAAAGCAGAGGAAAAAAGGGATGAAGCTTAGTTTATTATAATACAAAAAAGCAGGTGATAAACCTCCCTCTCCAAAGTTAAAACAGCACATGAGGAAGAGCACAAGCAATCTGGGTGGGGTTTTGGCTTATCATTGTCTGAAGTAGCTACAACATTCCCTTTGGTTTAGTCCATTTCTGAGACATCTTTCCTGTTTGCTTTTGGACAAAGTCTGAATTCTCTGTGTCTCAGTCCATCTGTAAAACTGCAAAAATGAACTGCCTCAGCAAAGGAGACAAAACATCCATTCAGAGAAGTGGATGAGAATGAAGGATGACTTGAAGTATATATAAAAGCTCAAGATACTCAGCTAATACCCAGCAACCTCATATAATAATCAAAGGAAACTCTGCCATTATGCACCTCAAGTTATTTTACAGATTTCAAATATGCTTTTGATAGAGCAATAGCAAAATCTTAACTAAAAAAAAATGCTGCCAGACAGCATCAGAATATAAGAATATAAGAAATCCACAGTTCAGCATGCTTAGAGTCCATTTTTCATGTTGGCTGAAAATCAGATCAATTATAAACTTACATGAAACAAAAAGATATCAGAATTCTTCATATTGAACAAGTTTTTGAGATGCACTCGGTGTTGTCTTGTAGTCAAATACACCTTAGGTTTAGCCTTTCTCACGCTTTAAAGACTATGGTCATCTGTTCCTGCTTAAATTGTGTTTTTATCATTACCAGCAGGTTTTTGTGGTAGTAAAACCACAAAGGTTTTGTAGGAAGTAAAAATGTATTACATGATTGCAGGTGAGATCTTTACAGTGGTGTTTTCAATTGACCTTCACACCAAAGCTTTTTTAATTAAAGCAAGGTTCAGTGGCTTTCATGTCTACCTTTGTAGGTGCTAAACTAACATGTCATTCTGATTCTCAGTTGTGTGTGTTGGTTTTTTCTAATCCATATTGTTATGACAAGTTACAGCATCTAAAAATACTCTGATTGATGTTATTCTAAAGAAAAGACATAGATTCCTAAAACAATGGCATTTCCAAAGAAGAATTATGATCACAAATACAGTCACTCTGCTTCTAATAAATGTTTTCAGTATCTAAAAAATTCTGAGAAATTCACAAACTGAACTCTTTTATTATTACTGAACAGTATGACAGGAAGAATATGAAAATGTATTATATTGGACTAAAACAAATTGGAGAATGTTGTCTTCCCTTTTCGTGTGACTAGGTTCCCTTCCTTTTGCCTTTGCTGATTTTCAGTTTAAGCAGTGATAATTTTTGTTGTTGTTCATGTATTTGTAACTGAATTTCTTTGAACAGAATGGAAAACTTTGGAGGTCTCTAGCTTGGGCAATGTAGGACGCTTTTTTTATAAATGCCTGACTTTAATTGGAAAATTTCTTAGCTATTTGGCTGAACAGTCTGAATACAACTGTTCTGGAGATTTCCTTCTGAGCAGAGTATGAGAGCAGATTGTGAGGAGTTCAGTGGGGTAAGAGGTGGTCTGGGGGTGATATGCTTTCTTTACAAAATATGTTTTTCCTTGTGATCCTAAAGTTTTTACATAAAACACTGTTCCCAAAATGGTAATCAGTAGCATTGTGAAGGTTTGAAGAGATATGGATTTGCTTTCTGGTTTGCATTGGTAGATAAAATTGTGGTTTACCTAACCTTGTTTTCCTCTGTCTCACTGTAGGCATCTCTTGCGGGAAGTCCATGATTAGCTCCATGAGTCTCATGGGAGGAAGCAGTGGTGCCCCCTTGTATGACAGAAACCATGTTACTGGAGCCTCTTCGAGTAGCTCATCCAGCACTAAAGCCACTTTCTACCCACAGGTATGGCTTGTATACCTGTGAGTTAGATATCCCTCACTTTGGACAAAAAGGAAGATGAATAGGATGTTATTAATGTTCTTCTTCTCTCTTCTGTGTCTGTTCTTCTGTCTGGATTCCCTTGGAGATGCCACCGCCTTTCTTCTTTGTAAATTGTGATCAGTAGCCAAGTGACATTTTGTCCTGCCTAAGGCTGCAGGCACACAGGGAATGAAAAGGAAAACAAGATACAACAGGACTGGAATGCAGATTCATGAGAAATAAGCTTGGCTTGCTATTTAGATTAACTGTCAATTTTTAATTAAAAAAACCATCGTCTGGGTGAAAATACTGGTACCAGCAGAGGTAACTGCTGTAAATTATCTCTATTTCTGCCTTCTAAGTGTTTCCATTGACAAAATTTTGGTTCCCATATCAGAGTTTCGTGAATTTAAAGATGTATTCTATGAATGGAAATGTTTCTCTAAGAATACATAGGAGCGACATACAAAGATAACTCTCTGCCAGCATTTTGTTATATGACAGTTTTTTCCTTAGTGCTTCTGAGTAATACATACATTCACTTTTCTATTCACATAGATCTGCAGAGTCGCTGTGATAGCTATTGAAGTGATTTTTTTCAGTAGTATTTAATCAGGAGCCCACATGTGTTTACATGTAAACTGTTATGCTGTTTATGGGCATATTGACTGATAGTCTTTGGACCAGTGGCAAATCTGTTGTCTCTCCCCTTTAAGATGGACAAAGATGGAAGAGAGGCTTGTGAGCTTATGTATTGAAGAAGTAAAATAGGTTACTTATTTCTCGCGTTACCTTCTCCATGAAGCCATCAAGAAGCTAGTCAGAGCCAGCAGATGTTCGGAACTCGGCACCCTTCCTAATTTAGCTGGTCTCATGCTTCACCAGTGTCTCTCTAACATGATGAACACTTCCATACTAGTACCTGAGTGCTGTGTCAGTGCCACACTGAAAAGGATAAGCAGAAAAAAAAAATAGCTGAATTTATATTAAAAAGTCATTTAGCTAAAAAAGTAATTTAGCTGTGCTGCACAGTGAGGATCAAAACACTGACTCTACTCCAATGATTTTACAGTATTACTATAAGAGAAGAGGCAAAGGATGCTATCATGATCACTGTGGCAGGCTGTAGCACTGGGCAGAATGCCCAGGGCAGGATGCATGCAAGATGCTCACATCAGTAGCAGGACACTATCATCAATAATAATGCTGCAGTTTTCCACATTAGAATCAGAGTCTCAGAGAATGTCAGGTTGGAAGGGACCTCAAGGACCATCTGTTCCAACCCTTCTAATATTATTGTTTATCTGAGATGTCTCAGCACCCTGGTGAGCTGAGACTTAAAATTTCCCAAAATAAGGGGACCCACCACTTCCCCTGGGGGACCGTTCCAATGTCTGACTTTTCTCAGAGTGAAAAATTTTCCTCTTGTGTCCAATTGGAATGTCCCCTGGAGCAACTTGTGCCCATTGCCCCTTGTCTTGTCCATGAGACTCCTCGTAAATTGGGAGTCTCCATCTTCTTTGAAGCCCCCTTTAAGTACTGGAACATGGTCATAAGGTCTTCCCTAAGCCTTCTCTTCTCAAGGCTGAACAAACACAGTCTTTTCAGCCTCTCCTCATATGGCAGGTGCTCCAGTCCTCTGATCATCTTCGTGGCTCTTCTCTGGACCCTCTCCACCTGTCTGCATCCTTTACCCTTCATGGAAGCTTCCCAGGGGATTCCTTCCAACACAGCCCTAAGCAAGCTGGTTTGCTCTTCTAAAACCTGAAACCTTTGTTCTTGAATTAAGCTTCACTGTGCTCAGCAGTATCCCAAACTCCACACTGTTGTGGTCACTGCAGCCAAGTTTGTCACTAACCAGGGTATCACAGAGCAGGTTTTCTTGGTTAGTGAGCAGGAAGTCCAGCTGTGCCCCATTCCTGGTTGGCACATTCAACACTTGTGTGAAGAGGTCTTCTACATTGGACACTGTAGACATCTACAATGTCAGGTGAGCTGCAGCGTTGTTCTTCCATCAAACATCTGGGTAGTTAAAGTCTCCCATAAGGACCAGGACTTGTTGACCTGAAGCTTGCCTGATGGACCCAAGTGTTGCTTCATTGGTCACATTGCCTTGGTTAGGGGGTTGGTAACAGACACCTACCGTAAGGTCACCCTTGGAGACAACCCCTCTGATTTAGACCCAGAGGCATTCCATGGGGCTACCACAATTATCATTGGTGACTTCAATACATTCAAGGTTTTCCGTAACACAGAGGGCAACTCCTCCACCTCTTCTCCCCTGCCAGTCTTTACAGAACACCCCATTGCCTTCTGTCACCATCCTCCAGTCACGGGACTCGTCCCACCACCTTTCAGTTATTCCCATGAGATCAGAACTATCTGACTGGGCATGGAGCTCCAGTTCCTCCTGTTTATTTCCCAGACCACATGCATTTGTATCCATTTATACATTTGTATCCATTTATACATTTATCCATGTATACATTTCAGGAGGCCGATCTTTTACTTCTCATTTAAGGAGGAAGCTGGGGCACATTTTACAGTGTTCTGATTGACCTGGTTTAATCCCAGATCGGCTGTGGTTGTGATGGTGGTGTGATCACTGCCATTTTGGATCCTCCCCCTCCAGGTCCTGCAGTTTAAAGCCCACTGACTTGCTGCTCTCAGACCTCTCTCCAGTAAGCCCAGTTTTAACCCCACCACCCCTGGAGTTCAGTTTAAAAGCCTTCCTGTGAGTGTTCCTAGCTCCTGCACCAGGATCTTTTTCCTGCCTTGAGACAAGTGTGTTGTCCCATGGCTTGGTATGTGAAAGCCCCCTGATGTTATCGTTTTCCCCCCCTTCACATTCAGTTTAAAGCTCTGTCAATGAGCTCTACATTGGAAGGAATGAACTGTTCTCCTTGGTTTTAGGCCTATGTCCTGCTTGCCATGTCAGAGGTTCTGCTTCCTGCTCGCAGAAGGCTCCTAAAGGGTGATGAGGCATAATAAACTGTTTTCTTAGTGCAAGGGTTACCTGCCCTGCTATTGACTGGGAGTATGTTTAGGACCTGGGGGGTGGAACAGACTTTATTTTCTCTTAGCATCTGCTGAGGCTAGTATCAGTCCTTATGTCCAAGTGCACTGAGATTCAGCAAAACTGGGTCTAATTTTTAGCTTTACCCCAGCCTTTTCAGGATAATAATTGATGGGGCAGGAACTCCTGCCACAACGAATTCCTTATATGATGAGAACTTTGAAGGCCTGCAGAGTAAAGCCTCATACGGAACTCCCATGATCATTAAAAATCCACTAACCTACCCAAGGAGCAAGAAGAGGAGACTAAAATAAGGATGAGTGACATGGTGAAGGCATGAATAATATTTTCAAAGTAAGCAGATTTGTATGATTAACCCAAACTTTCATACCACTTTTCCCTGTTCTTCCTAGATCTTGAATCCACCTCCTTCCCCAGCTACTGACCGCTCCCTCTATAATGTGGAGATGTTTTACTCCTCAAACATTCCTTCAACTGCAAGATCATACAGGTACAGCTCAGATAAAAAGGTCTGATGAATCTACTGTTGATCTGTCCTTTAGTTTTGGATCTTAAGTAAAGTGTTCTTATTCAGATCTTAACTCGTTACAAAAAAAGCCAAACTTTCCTGCTCTTAATAAATGACCATTCAAATGGCAATTATACGAGTTTTGGTGCTAAACATTGGTTTTGTGTTATTTTGTAAGAAAAGGGTTTTGCATGTCAGTATAGTGTTGCAGAGTAATAATATATTGGTATATACAAGACACAGCATCTTGTATAGAGAAGGCTGGTGTTTTCAGTTTCCTCAAGCTTATCTTAAAACCTGTTGGCAATTCAAGCTATTTGTTAGTGACTGGGCTTGATTATATACATCTCAGAGGCTGGAAAAATGCATTGCTGGCTCTTCTTTCCCCAGATCCCAACTAATATTTGGTTTTTTGTTTGTTTGGGGTTTTTTTGCAGACCATACCTCATAAGAGGGATAGCTCCACCCACAACTCCGTGCAGCACAGATGTTTGTGACAGTGACCATACTACCAGTCGATGGAAGGCCAACAAATACTATATAGATTTAAACTCAGACTCAGACCCTTATCCCCCTCCACCTACACCTCGCAGTCAGTACATGTCAGCAGAGGAAAGTTGCCCTCCATCTCCTGCCACAGAACGAAGCTATTTTCACCTCTATCCCCCTCCACCTTCTCCTTGTACAGACTCCTCATGACCTCAACAGAAGGAAATTTTCCTGTAAATATTTAAAAATATGAACAGATATAAATATATATTTTATGAATAGAAAATAAATTGGGGTGTGAATTTAAACAAAGGAATGTGAATAAAAATGGGTGGGAAGGATGGGGCTGTGAAAAATTGTAAAAAGGAAGAATATTTATAAAATTGATTTTTTAACTTAATTTCTATTCTTTTGTGCCGTATTTGCCTCTTTGAAGTAATGAAAATGACCCAGTGTCCAAAGGATGTGGGGAGGGAATGTTGAGCCTTTTTGCATTTTTAATTCACCTCACCTGCGAAGTGTATGTAATTTTTTTCATTACTGTGAAACAAAAAAGCAAAGTGGCTCATGAGAGGAGTCTGAAGTCTATCAATTTATTCACAGAAAAGAAAAACATGTTTAAATAAAATTGTCAATGTCTCATCCCTTCACCACCTCTGAGAGAAAATATGCAGGGATCACAACCCTCAGATGTTCCTCTTTGTAAGTGAGCTGAAGGCTTCCCAGCAGGACTTGTATGCCAAGACCTGCATTTCAAACCTCCTTCTGCATTTGCTCAGAACTGGAAGAACATTTATTTTGGCCAAGCCTTCCAGCTTAACTAGGCCCAAGGGCATCATGCACTACTTTGTTTCAATGCCTTCACATGGCCAGTTCTGGAAGTGATTCAGCCTGAAAAAAAGATAACCTAAAAAACTTGATTTAGTTTCAGTCAGTTCCCTACTGTACTGGGGAGCTGCAAAAGCTGTTGCATGGAGCTGGGGGTGAGTGCAGAGGGCAAGTTCAAAATGGTAGTTAAGCTAAGAGAAACACCTGGAAACCTGCACATTTGGTCAGACTCACCATTTTAATTATGACAAAACCAGGCTCCTTCATCCTTCATTGTAAGGCTTTGATGACTGCCTGGGAAGAGGCTTTAATGGCTTGATGCTTCTCAAAATGCAGTGCTACTTCTCTTTCTCCCAGAAATCCAGTAATTCACAGTGCCAGGTCTCTGAGATGTTCACCTGTCACGACTTCATCAGACAATTGCTTGATCTCTGTTAATTTTCCAAAGTGGAATGATGTGGTCACTTCTGTTCATTCAAATGAGAAAAGTTGTATGGTTTTTAATTGGTGTTTGTAGAAAATGGTGTCTGCATAGCTCAAACCAAAAATATCTGCCATTCAAACAGTGTAGGCATATAAAATTTGCAACAGAATTAGTTCAGGTTTAGTAGTAGACAGAAAAAAGCATAAGGGAGAAAGTAAAGGAGACAAATACTTCATTCTAGTTCTGTTGAAATAAAAAAGATAAACTCATACAAACTGATGTAATCTAAGAACATCACACTCAGCAAAGTGCTTGTGTTTGCAACTCCTGCCAAAAAAACCCCTTGGGAATGGGTGATCAGTCCCTTTCAAAATGCAGAAGATAATTTTTTGCTTTGATTGATGTAACAAAAGAGATTGGGTGATGTCTGTGCACTCTATAAATTAGTCTCTGGTGATGATAATGTGAGTACTTGGGACATTCCGAATATGCAAATTTGCACCTGTTTCTGCAGCTGCTGTCTAACAGATGTGTTGGGCTTTTCACAGCCTTACTATTGTTGGCAACAATGAAAACATTTTTCTGTTTGAAAAGCTCAGTTTGAATTTCAGTTGTATTTGGGTTTGGGTCTTTTTAGCAACTTACTTGAGAGCAGGTCAGTGGAACCCTACAATTCTGGGGTAGAGATCTTCCTTATGGTGGTGGAGGGGCTGGGACCACAGTGTTCTGATCCAGTTTGTTATGTTTTTTCAGATTTGTTAGTCCAGATCTGCTCTTCCTACCTACATTGTTCAGGGATGGGATTTATGCTGTCACTGGTGTGTTACTAAAACTCTCAAAGTAGCTTTTACTACTGTTATGTTCAGATTTTCACTTGAGAGTCTGAGCACAAAAAAGATGCTCACCATTTCTCATGGAGAAAAATGCAGAAATGATGAATACAGCACTGAAGTTTAAGAATACATCCTTTCCCCATCCACATTCAGCACAAGTAATCTGTAGTATACCAAGAGGGACAGGGTCATGGTTTATTACTCTTAGAATGATTTGGAAGATCTCTGAACAAGTCTTAATGATTTGGAGATGCAAAGCAATTCTCATGTGATCATGTTTCAGTGAACTAAATTAGGAATGTAAATCAACAAGATATTTTATGTACCACATCAGTCATGTAAAGGAGTACTTGTTCTGTATTACAGCACTTAGTGATCCAATTTCCTATCATATGTAATTTTGTGCATGATAAATATTCATAATTTATAATGAATTCATTATTTTAGTTTTGTGTTGCAGTTCTAGCTTAGATATATACATTAATTTTCCTATATTCCTGTGTTGACACTGGATGCGAAATTATATAGGTTCGGTTTGTTGGTTTTTTTTTTCATTAAACCACTGTACTTCTTACAGAGCTATAACCCTGTAACAGTCCTAACCACTTCATCTGAAGACTTGTATACTATTACAGAGTTTGGAGTTGAGTCCAAGAAAATTATCATATCTGAGAGCTAAACATCTGAAGAGTCAAATTCTTTTGGAGCTTAGGTGTTCAGACAGAAGGAAGCCCTTGCTGATGAGGTGGATTAAGCATGTAAATTTTGTTTTCAATTGGATATTCATAGCCTCCTGCTGCCTGCATCTGAGACACTTGAAGTTTGGTGATCAGGATCTAAGCCCCCACACTGCTCCATAATACAGACTTTAAAAGCCTCTTCTAAAAAAATTGTGTACACATTTAACTTCTTAGCATTTAACTACTAAATATTACTTTTGATTGTTGTATACTATATATTTTAAAAGGAATACTGCACTCCTGGTGCTAGAAAAAAAGAAAAAGAAAAAGAAAAAGAAAAAGAAAAAGAAAAAGAAAAAGAAAAAGAAAAAGAAAAAGAAAAAGAAAAAAAAGCCAGTAAGAAAATTTGAGTGACAGGAGCTGCTTCTCTCCAGAAATGTCCTCATTGTGCTTTCTGTCGTTTCCATCCAGTGAACTTGCAGGCTAACATGCAGAAAATAGGTGCTGTTTTCTTCTAGGTCAGGATGAGAGAAGAGTTGCAGGGAATCAGTGAATCCATATGACATATCACGGCAGTTCAGGGCTGAACAGGAAATAAGTGGGGGAAAGTGGTATTTTGGTGAGGTTTAGGCAGGTTTAGGCATCGTTTCAATAGTGCAAATGTTTTCTATGAGAAAGCTGACTGAAAAATTAGAGTTCTCCCCTAAGAACCTTGAGGGGGGGTGTGCATATACGAGCTTGTGAATAATTGAATCAGTGTTTTCAACCATTATTGTCCAAGGCATTCTGATAGCATATTAGTAGGTGAAACAACTCAGGGTGTACTATAGAGCTGTGTCTGGAGAGCAGCTTGTAATAGGCAAATGGTGCAGTTTATTCTATGTTACATTTGAAGGACACATGTCTTAGCAGAGAACTTTCCAGTGCAGTAATGAATGCAGCTACTCTGCCTGTCTTCTCTTTTGCAAATTTTTCCTGTCTGCAGGACATACATAGCAGCAGTGTGAAGCTGTAAGGTAAATGGACAAGTCATGATCTTCAACAGTAAAGTACTGTTTAAAGTCAAGCAAAAGTTTTGTGTAAATTATAGCTCAACTTTTCTTCAGCTAGGCTGGTCAACAGCCAGTGCACCCTGAAATTTGCAGTGGCGATTTTGAGGAATTCTATTAGCACTATCCCAGCTGTCTTCCTGGTTCAGTTTACTCCTGTCTGTACAGATCACTAAAAAAAACTTAGGCAAAGATTAAGCTAAATCTGTATGTATGACCAAAACGGTTTTCTTTAGAACAGCATCACAGTACAAAATACCCCATGTGTGAAAATGAGACTATGCCATTATCAACATGTTCTTAAGAGGAAGGCAGGCATAAATGGAAAGTTTTGTTTCATCTTTTGGAATAGTGGCTTTGACATTCAGTAGTAAACCTTGATTTCCCTGGTTTGCAA
Source organism: Florisuga fusca (assembly GCA_038090715.1). NCBI lineage: Eukaryota > Metazoa > Chordata > Aves > Apodiformes > Trochilidae > Florisuga > Florisuga fusca. The sequence goes on from JAAWXA010000055.1 coordinate 2,677,179, forward strand.
TAGGTGTAATCACTTCCCTAAGGTTCTCATGCATTTCAAAGTAACAACAAAATGGTCTTTTCCCTCAACACCTGTTCTACACACCTAGCATGGACCTTTGGGTAATCTCCAGGCCCATTTATCCTAGATCTATTTTCCATCTGTTAGCTGGAAGATCATATGCTAGATCAAGGAGTCATCAAGTTCTCCCCATTTTTATGCTAGCTGGTGCCTCTTGGATTCCAGGGCTTTTGAAATTCCAAAGCTCTGTGCACAGCAGTGAAAAAGAATTCTAAAGCAGAAGCATGTTCCCCCATTGTCTGCAGCATCAGATCTCTTTGCTAGGGAAAGCTCCTGTGCTCCTTCATCAGAACCCCTGGAGTACATCATGTTACTTAACGAGTGTGGTCAGTCAAACTTTGTGACAGTTGTGTATCCTGGTATCTTGAAGCATTTGCAGAATCAGATCTTCTCTGATGACAATCATTTTGTTGGGGTATATGTTGAGTCAGTCCAAATGAGTAGCTATGCTTAAAATTGTAGTGCAGGTGATATCCAGTAGTGTCAGGCTATGAAAACAGAAGGCAAGCGTGTTCCCAACAATAAAGAACACACCAAAGTGCCTGGCTTGGAGCCCTGAATTAGAAGTAACATAGTTGCTCTTACAGTCCTGAATGACATTTTACAATGACCATATTTGGACAGAATTTAGACAAGCTACAGTTAAAAATGATAGTCATTTACAGATCAGTTACTCAGTTCCTGTTTTTAGTATTACTCCATTATGAATTAGGAATGCAGTCCTCTTCATAAATTTGGCTTTTCTAGATGATTCAGAAGTCTGAATCCTAAATTCTGAGAGGTGTCTGCTTGTTACGTTGTTTTTCCTTTAGGTACTGCAACATTTTCTGTTCAAGATTAAATGTACAAACCCTGTTTTCAGCTATTGTAAACTTAGCTCAACAGCTTAAGGTTTTTACCACATGTTAAAATAAATATTAATATACATAGATATTTTAAATCTTGTCATGTCTTGTAGCTGTCCTTCCTAAGAACACTTATTACAGTTTTGTAAAAGGTATTTTTCTTTAATTTGTTTATTTTGAGGTTGACCAACTATGCTGTGGGCCTTTTGACATAAGATTGTTATCCGTGGAGAGATAGAAAAGAAAAACTGGTTTTATAACAATGTTAAGCCTGTTGATACAGGCTGAAACAAGTGGCTTATATATTGCTTAGCAAAATCTTCAGAATGGCATCTCCTTACATACTGGCCCATGATAGCAAGCTGCGTGGTCATGCGTGCTGTCAGCTGCGTGCGGTCCGCAGCATGGCCCAAGGCCCTTCTTGCAGCCCATTTCTGGAATCAGGGACTAGGCTCTCTCCAGCCAACGCAGAATCTTGCTGGATGGAAGACCACAGTGTCTGTTCCTAACTGGATCATTTAATCTTGACAAACTATGTGCAGAGAATATGCTTAGAAGGCCTTATCAGAGAAGAAAAGCATATTTGACAGCTATGGTAAGTGACATTCAAGTCTTCCAAAAGCAAATACTTCTCCCCCTGACAAACCTTTCTCTAAATAGGAATGAGGTTACTCCTGTGGTAGCATTCCCTGGGTAGCTGTGTTTGACAAAGGTAGTGAGTGATAGTCCAGTTTGATTTGTACAGAGATCCTGCAGTGGGTTAAAAAAATACAAAAGTATTTTGGTTGCAACTACAAACACAAATGTAATAGATTTTTTTAGACTAGAGAGAGAAGCCAAAAGCAGTTGAAACTGGAAGGACTCCTTTGGTGTTGCACATTAAATGTGGAGGGCATCATAAAGAAGACTAACCCAGACTATTTTCTTACCTAATTGTATCACAATTGCTGCTATTGTAAATGTACATGAATATACAGAGTACCAAGAATTTTTTACTGATAAATCTTCCACGTGATCTTTTTTGTATTTATATTAAAATGTGTATTCTGCAGACAACCTAAAAATTACAGTTTTCTATGTGTATCATTTTATAGCATTTGTTAATACAAAAGGCAACACCACCAAATACTTAATGCCTTGCCTGTTTTAACCAGATGTGCCTTGCCCGTTTTAAGCAGTTAAGTATATTAACTGGGGAAAAAAGCCTTAAATCACAAGGGCCCCCAGAATCATGTAGGTTGTACTCCACTGGTTTTAACAAAGCTTTGTATCATTGCTAGGGTTCTCTTCAGTTAAAATACACACACCCCCAGACTGTAGAACTAAGTGAAAGCTGACAGCTTCTGAATTTTTTTAGGGCATGCATATCTTGAATTGGTAATATATTGGAGTTTCTCTGAAATGCATTGTTTCAAGATACTTATATATTGCTTTTCAACAATATCTTGATTCAATTTCAACAAAAATCTTGATACCTGTCAAAATATTTAAATATTTAAAAAACAAACAAACAAAAGCCAGTAACTTAGGCTTATGTATTTGGTGATTAAATTGACACTATTTTCAGATTGTCACTACATTTCACTGGAGCTATAAAATCTTTGTTGTATTAAAGAAAGTCTTTACCAGTCATTTTTTCCATGCATCACCTTCTAGCATACAAATGAACTTGGTTACACTGTCTTAAGTAAAACCTTGTTGAAGCTTTCATCATTTCCATTACAACTCAACCATTTTCTGGTCATAAAGCTGCAATGTTGTTTTTTTTTTTTTTTTTGCTAACAAAACCAAAGTCTTGTTTGAAGTAACTGGTATTTTGTATCAAAATCTGTAGAGATAACAAACTCTGCATTTCTACTATAGATTATGTGGATATTGTTTTGTAATAAATACTTTTAAAATATTTGATTAGCAGCCCTTTTTATGAGTGAATCTGTTTCATCACTTACAGTAGAAACAACCAGCAAGTATCACAATTGGTATAGGTGCTATTTAAGGTAAGGATATTATTGCTGTCTCCTAGGTTTTCATTTTAAAATGTACAATGACAGCAAGAGCAAGGAGGTGAAGAGGTTGCTTGGGAAACTTGATTACCTTTAGAAATAAAATTGTTAGCTACCTATAGAACCCAGTACAAATTTGTCAGTATCATGACCTTATAAAAATGTTACTCTCTAGGAATACACTTTATATTTTGACTAGGCCAGGTCAGACCTGTATTTTTTTTAATTGTATGGTTTTAAATTGACTATAGGATGTTAAAGGAAATCTTTTAACTGATCTTTTTTTTTTTTAAGGTGAACATACTTAAAACCAAGTTCCATTAAGTGTAGTTTGGTCTTGATTTCTGCAATGAATATTGTTGGTCTCAGAATTGTTAAACCATCTTAATCAAAAGTCAAAATAACCTTTAATCAAGAGAGCCTCTTTCCTGAATGCTGGTTAGATGCTCAGAATGAAGGAAGTCTTTCTGGGCAGTCATCAGCAGTCCTGGTGATGTCCAGTTTCATTTCTTTGGATTTTTCAGGATAAAAAAATTTAAAACCCCACCAGAACAAAAAGCCCATACAAACTCAGGAATGCTTTTGTTTCCTACAGTGTTCTTTCAGGATTTTGTATTGTACTGAACCATGAAAATGTTAAAACACTTTATTCTTGGCCACGTTGCTCTAGGCAATAGTGCTTAATGTAAATGTATCTTGGACCAGCCATGTGGGGACTGCCTAACCCTAGTGATTTATTCCATTTCTATGATTAAGTTGCATCTGTAGTTGAGGAAAAAAACTGAAAGATATGGACTTCTGGTGGTGTGTACAGCCTGGAACAGGCCATCCATCATACAATTGTATTAGAAAAGTGGAACCAAATTACCCAGAAGAACAGAAGTATTTTTAGGATTTCATATGGCATGAAGCACAGCCAGACCTCCTGGCTGTAGCCAAGCTTTCTCACCTGAGAAGATGCACATGGTATTCATCTCTTGCAGTGGAGCCTGACTGACAGAGTGACTGGTTGCAGGGAAATGTTTGATATATGTATCCCACACAAGGAATACAGATTTCTGTATGGCATACCTATTATTCTTGCTCCTCCAGTGCCTTAATCCCAGATGTTTCAGAGTGTCTCGAAACGGGAGGAGACAGCATTTTCTTTGTGCCCCTTACCTGTCTGACTGAGGCTTTGTAGGCTTACACTCCCACAGCTTAGAGATTCCTTAATACATTACCTGGGAAACACAGGTCTGTTAGATTATTTGTCCCAGTGGAATCTGAATATATTCCCATGATCAAATCTGTGCTCACAGGGAAGGATGCCTAATTCTAAATCTACTGGTCCTGATCTTTTATGAAGTTACCCCAGCTATTATTTTCTATGTCAGGGCAGATAAATGTGTTTGGGTGATGCACCACTGTGGATTCAAGTGGATAACAAATGGCATCTGCGGATACTAGGAAGTGGCCAGAGTGATCACCCAGAGCATGGGTGACCCACAGCTGTACTGAGGAAAAGGCTGAAATCAAACTATGCAGCTATCTGGGTCTCCTTCCATCCTTCATGCTGGCTCCAAAGCAACTAGAAGTGAAATGCTGCTAAACAGAGCAGTGCTGAAGTTTCCTCTGCTACAGACCCTAAAAAAAATGTAAGTATGAGGTAACTGTGGCCACAAGTTGCCAAAAAGCCCACATAAAGTAATGGGGAGAAGAAAGTTCTTCATGTTAAACAAATGCTTTTAACACCAATAGAATAATAAAATCATATAATACTTTGGCTTGGATGGGACCTTAAAGATCATCCAGTTGGGCATGGACATCTTCCACTAGACCAGGTTGCTCAATGCCCCATCCAACCTGGCCTAAAGTACTCTCCATGTATGAGTGCACTTGCCCCACCCATGCTCTTCGGCTTTGCATGGGTTGTCCTTCAAGTGAGAGTCCAGGAAATGATGGTGCAGCCTTTTTAGGCAGTGGAGACAGGGTGAGGGCAATCAAGCATGGATGCTCCATGACTTCACAAGAGCAACTGACCATAGGCTGCCCACATCTCTGCTGACAGCACAGAGCATTATGTAACCCAAATTTTATCCACAAAGTCCAGGTGCTTGCTAGAATCTGCTTAGAAAGCACAGAAAGGAAGGTGGTTGGTGTACACAGCAGCTGTGTGTACACCACACAGCTGTGGTTTCAGTCTATGCCTTTGCACTCTCATATACTGGGAAATGGCTGATTAAATGAAAACCTGCATTTTTTTTAGGAGAGATTTTAGTCTAAGAATGTATGCTGGAGATTGCAGACTAAATTCAGTAAAGGTCATTGCAATTTCAGAACATGCACTATTTTATAAATTAGATATGCCAGTTAAAAACTAAACTTAATAGGACCATAAACTAAATTAAATATGCATTGAATCTGTTACATTCTGATACCTCATCAAATGTGTTTCTGATCAGATGCTACAACAATCTGTTCTCTCCCATGTCTTTATCATTCATTTGAAGAGGGGTTTGTAGTAATTGTGAATGAGGATCTTAGATAACATGTGCGGATTTTACTTGCAGGTTACAGCACATCTGTGGGACACAAGAAGAGAATTTGGCTCATAGTGAAAATTACAGAACATGATAAAGTGACACAATTGTTAACAGTCAGTGCTATCCTCCTGCGTAGGCAAGGGGATTTCAGATTGGACATACAGAAGTGAATTGTGTCTGTATCCTAGTGCAGAGAATTCTTTAATCTATCAGCCTGCAGGAGAGCAAGTCCAACGACTGGAAGCTGAAGCTAGAAAACTCATTATTTTTTAGCATTTTTAGAATGTTTCTCAGGGAAAGCATGGCTAAGTCTCTGAATGTTTATTAGCAGTAGTCAACAACCAAAGTCACCTGTGGCAACTCACTGAAGTGTTTGTTTGGTTTTGCAGATGCTGTGCAGGCCTTTGTTGGAATTGGATGAGCATCTGAGGTGAGCTTGGGTGGTAGTGAGAATGGTCACAGGGCAGGGAGATTCTCAGAAGCACAGCAGGAAGTTTGTGTACTTTAGTGTCTTAGATGCCATAAGCAATGATGGCTGCAGCATCCAATTCTGGACTGAGGAGGTGAGCGGAACACCACAGTGGTTTGGGGGAGAAGGGGAGCAGTGTTAAAGAGGTTGGTGGGATGCTCATTGCCAGCACTGATGGTGGGTTGTGGGGTGTTTTTTGTTTTGTTTTTGTTTGGTTTGTTTGTTTTTTTTTCCAGATGATTGAGAAGCCTGGCAGCTACAGGAACATCCCAGTTAGACCCAGTGATGTTTTCATTGAAGATGGCTGCAGACCACCGGCCATTGGAAAGCTGAGGGGCTGGAAGGGGACGAGGTTGCAAACTGGGGCAGTGGCTTTAAAGTTAGTGTAGGGAAGAGGGCTGTCTGGGTACAGTCCCCTTTGGGTGGGTAAAGGGAGTTGTTGAGTCTCCAGCACAATGCCAGCATGTACTGGGCAGGGCAGCTCCAGCCTGTGCTGCCGTGTTGTCTGTCTCCTATGCCTTAGACTGTTCCTTCCTCAGGTCTTGATGTCTCCATAGGTCTTTATGATCTGCAGGCACCTCAGTAGCCCTCCTGAGAGTCCAGAAGGCATCTCCTCATCTCCATGGCTCCTGTTGACCCCTTCTTGTGCTATTACAGCTTAAAGTGTGGGTCTGTCTGGCACACATCGTGCTGTTGGTGTTTCTGAGCTGTCATCTCTTGCAGAACTGAGCCAGGTGCTGCCCACAGCTCCACTCTTCAGACTTCTGTTTCCACAGAGTCATCTTCTGGGATTTCATACCCACATCCTTACTGGTCTTAGGTCTTAAAGCTCAGCTTCTCGTGCATCCCTCGCTCTGGTTTGTTCAGCAGTTTTCTCTTGTGGGCTACTCTCTCGGGGCCAGTATAGAGCATCCGTGCCATCCTGGCACTGTCAGGCTTCTCTGCCAGCATAATCTCCCCCATGGGAACTGTTGCTCTGGCTCATGCTCTTCTTGTGTATAGCAGTCATGCTGCTGTACTTCAGAAAGTAGAATCTTTAATGGACCAAGGACAGGACACGAAAAGATGTAAAGGTTTTGTGAAACCAAGATCCTGCTGTTGAAAGAATAAACAAGAAGATAAGGAAGCATGTGCTTTGCTTAAAATGTGGCAAGTGATCAGATGAGTAGAATCATTCATTGGAATAAACAGAACAAATGTGTATAAATGTGTAGAACTTTGTGATTTCAGGGGGCTGGCTGTATAGATTACCACCTAGCACCCCCTTTTTGCACAAAGGTGCTATCAGTGAAAACATCTCTTCTCCATGTGCACCCATCAGCACATCACATCCTGGATGAGTGACCCCGCTTTTGAGATGACCACATTGCTCACTGTGCCTGTGTGTGGTCCTGGTCTGTGTGTGAGGGTTGGAGCTGCCCTGCCCAGGGGTGCAGTGACACTACAGACAACAGGTGCAGCTTCATGGGGGTGTAGTGACATGCTGGTCTGTGGCAGTTCTATTGGCAGTTCTATTGCAGTTCTATTGGCAAAGACCATACAGTCTATCTGGGCAAGCAGGTGTAGGCAGCTGACAGTTTTCATTGGATTTTGTGGGTGCCACAGGTGGGACCTTGGCAGCAGTTTGTGTGGAAGTGAAACAGGCTGGACCTAGAGTGTGCCTTAGCTTGTACACCTGGGGCTCGATACCTGTGATTTTTACTTGTAGCTGGAGTTAGAGGCTATATACAAGGCCACTTCGGGTCTCATCAAACTACCTGGCAGAATCCAGGTGACATGGTTGTTATTTTGTTGTTAATTTGTTGTTATTACAAATATGGGGGTTCTGGTTTCTGGGTTCTATGTTCTGGGTTCTTTTCAAGTGCACAAGATGTGTGCCAGAGGACACAGAGCAAAGTGCTGGGTGAAGGTGGGCAGGCATCCGGTGTGGGAGGATGGGGTGACTGTGAGTGGTTCTGCCTCTTTTACACTTCTCTGGCCTTATTTTCTAGGTGTGAAGCGAGACACTGGCACTGGGGACCCCGGCAATGTGAGGGGTGCCTGGAGTGCAGAAGCAGCCGTTTTGGGGTGTTGCATTCTGTGGAGGGGCGAGCTGTGCAATGCACCAGTTACCTGGCGTGGCTTCTTTGGGGCCATGGCTCACAGGGTAGAACCTCCCGCGCCAGCCCCGTGTGCGGGTCCGCACCCCGCACGGCGCTTCCCGTGCTGCGCGTGAGCGCGGAGCTGCGGGACGGAGCGGTCGGTGACACCGTAAAAGGTGAGTGGAGGTGGGTGTGCACCGAGACAGCGCGTGTGCCCTGCGCTGCGGACACCGCAGGGGACCGCCCCGCCCCCTGTCCTCGCGGGTGCAAAGCGCGGGGCCGCGGCTGCGGGCACGGCGCGGGAACTGGGGCTCCGCACGGCTGCGGTGACGCTTTGGACGCTGAGGAATCGTCACGTCCGGCCGCGTGGTGCCGCGCCGCTCCCGGGGTGATGGCGGCGCTGCTGCCGCGTCTCGCCGGGTCCGGAGCCGCCGCCTCCGCTTCTGCCGCTGCCGCTGTTGACGGAGCAGATCGGGGGGGNACGATAAATAAGGGGGAGGGGGTGGGAAGCGCGCGGCGGGGCCCGCTCGGGGACGGTCCTGACCTCTGCCCCGGGGCCGCCGAAGAGTTCCGGGGCTGGGGGGAGGGTGAGATGCCCGGTCCCGTTCCGTTCACGCCTTATGCTCGGCGGTTCTTTGGGGGCAGGAGCGGCTGCGTGGGGCTGGGAGGGGGAGTGGAAGGTCCCTGGTACCCGGGGCGGGAGTGTGTGTGGGGGTGCGTGTGTTGTGCAGGGGCGGTACCGAAGGAGAAACAGGCTGAGCGGGGCGGCTCTCCCTCCCACCCCTCGGCATCACCCGTGCGGAGTGCAGGGGGGCTGCATGCAAACGTGCTCGGGGGCTGGGATGGGGGCGGAGTTTTTGTGATTTCTTCTTAAAATTTGGTTGTGATAGCATTTTACAGTTCTCTTTTTCCCTCACCCACATTTCAGAGGCCTGCAAAGATGGGAGATATGTGCTGAAGTCTTTCTATATAGAACTTTTTTTTTTTTTTTTTCCCACTAGATGGGTTTCTCATCACACAAAACATTTAATTTAGCTGTTTTGTCCACTTCATCTCCTTCCCTATCCCAGGTGGTACTGCCTTGTTGCAGATGTTACTTGAAACGGGCTGTCAGGATGGGGGTGACAAGGCTGCCCATGGCTCTTGGGCTTTCAAGATCTGAAGGTCTGCATAGAAACCAGGAAGCCGCTGGTAGGAGGGATTCTGTTTTCTTCTTGTGGTAGTGGGTGCCTGACTCCATGCCTTCTGAGAACTTTTTAATTTAAATCAGGTGGCAAAACCCCCCATTTTTGAATTATTCTAAAATTATACATAAAATCCTTTATTTTTAAGGTCAATAGAGTTCTAGTTGGAAAAAAAAAAAAAATTATTATTCTAACAGGTGTTCAGACCTGGTATGCTCTTGGCAGTGAAAACACTTGAGGTGAAATGAAGGGGCTGAGGCAAAAGCACTTTGGTTGCCGCGGTGATCGAGTCTTTTCTGAGCTGCTTAAAATATCCAGCTGAGCACCTAGAACCAATTGCACTCCATTTTCTCCCGGGAGTCCTGGCCTCTGACGTGTGTCCTTATTTTCACCCTCTCCCCTGGTTTAGTTAGTCAATGAACGAACTCGGTGTGAAGGAAAGGGATTAAAATCCAGGAAACCTTTCCCGTGACCCGGGGTTAGAAGCAAGCTCTAACGGGACATGAGTTGTTCCTTCTCAAACCTCTGAAGGAAGGGCGTTAGAGAAATACACAGCTTCAGCTTAGTAAGGGTAGTCCGTAATTTATTTTTTTCTGGGAAAGCTTAAAACTGCAGTTGCTATGGGCACGCTCCAGACAAAGAAGTGTCGCTTTCATGCCTCTTTAGGTTCCCCTTATTTGTCCATGCAGTTTGCAGAGTGTGCTAATTAATTTAAAAAAAAAAAACAAAACACAAAAACCAGACAACTTTTTGGAGGCACTTGGGTTTTCGAATGTGTGCATGCTCTGTTCGTGTTTTAGGTCAAAACCAGTGGAAGTGCTGTTTTCAGCCAACAGGATGTCTCTGCTTTACATTATAGAGAAATCCTCAAAGAAGAAAGATCCAGAATCTGCCTGGTGAAGAGAGACCCTGATTTTCTCTGTGGGAGGACTCCTCCTGGCTGGGACAGAAACCACAACAAATGTTTTAAGGTGCTGTTTATGGCTCTTTATCCAAACTTTGGACATAAGAGCTTGGAGACACTGAGGAACTCTGAGCTTTGTTTTTTTTTCTTTCCACTCTATTGCAGATTTAAACTGCTTTTCCAAAGTGCTGCAGTGATCCGTAGTGGGACACAAAAAGGGAAGATTTCTATACATTGTTCTGCTGTATGATTTACCAAATATAGGGTAGGCAGATGTGAAAAACTTACTTTGTGTGCAGATTAAGAGGTTATCAAAGGACAGATCTGATTATAAAATTTTAGCGTTACTTTGTGAATACATTATAATGAAGCTTTAATATTTAATACATAGAATATAGTTGGAACATACTTAAGTTTAGTGTGGTAATGCAATACATTGGTTCGCTGATGCAGTTAATAAACAGTAAGCAAATGCAATTAAACATTAAATGGATAAGGTAAATTAAAAGTGTAAAAGCATCATTAAGAATCTGTATAAGTGGTGGTGTATCTGTGTGGGGTAGTGTTTAATGATTGAGGTACAATTTCTGTTTATCCTGAAGTGCCTCAGTTCACACTAGACTTATGTCCTCTACACAGGTCTCTTTGTGCTTTCAGAGAAACAAAAAAAGGTCTGCTTGAATCCAAGTCTGGGCAGCCTGGCAGTGTTGGTACCATAAAGCCAGGGCATCTTTCCTCTCTATTATGACCTGACCAGGATGCTGTTTTTCACTGAAGACGAAACCAGAACCACTTTGTGGTTTTGTGTCTCCTCTGCATCAGCCAGTTGTGGGGGAGATGTGCTCAGGTAAACTAATTTTCTGCTCTCGGATCTTGGGAAATGGTGAGTTCACAGATTTGGCTCCAAAATCATCTCTGGATAAAAGCTAAGTATACTGTGACCTTCCATTTATTGAGACTTTCTCTGTCCAAACTTTACAACATATACCCATACAGCACTACATCTCAGAATGTGACTCAACTGAGCTCATTTTCACCTCTTTATTATTATGTCAAAGGTTATAATTTCAGATGGAAAGTCATGGTGGTGCTGGTATAATTTTTTTGCAAGTGCCCAGATTTATTTTTTTTTTTTAAAGTTTTATTATTTTATTATTTTCATGATTTCATTATTAAATTTTCACATTAAATTAAGCTTCTGATTTTGTTTTAGGGAGGAGCTCTGTCAGTTGCCATAAACAAAGTGCATGTGATTAAAGAAGAGGCTGTTTGAATGCTTGTGAGATTATTTAAATAAAGTTTGAACTTAATTGTAGAAATACCTTATAGAAAAGCCTTTGGTTGAATTTGTTTATTTGAATTGGATCATTTCAACCAATTCATGTGGTTTGAATTTGATAAAATGTTATATTTGGCGTGACAGGACTACATTTCCCATCATGCTTCAGTGTGACGCGAGTACCTCATGCTCTTAGTGCCCTGGGGGGTCTGGGTGGTTTCTGGGGGTGTCTCTGGGGGGTTGTGGGGGTTTTAAGGGGTGGTGGGTTGTCCCAGAATGGCAGGGCTGGGTCTGGGGGGTCTAATAGGCAGAAAGACCTGCAGGGGTGAATGAAGTCCCCAGGGGGGGACCCTGAGGGCGTGCAACAGCCCCACCTGCCCTGCCCCCTAACTTACCCCCGACTCCCCTGCTGTGGGGCTGGAGCTCTGACTGTAGGCCCTGTGACCCCCACATCAACCCCCAAACCACCATTTTCCTCCCTTAAGCCCCTTTTTCACCCAAGAGGCACATTTCTCCCCCCCTCAGACCCTCTACCTAATCCCCTTTTCCACCTCCAACCCCCCCATTATTTCCC
>JAAWXA010000055.1:2689120-2708833 GCA_038090715.1 Florisuga fusca
CCGTAAACCCCCATTTCTCCCACTAGGCCCCCTCCAATCTCCTTTTTCCTCCTGAGCTCCATTTCTTCCCCCAAGGTAACACCACCTTGGAGGGTTAGTGTGGCTTTAAGCAGCCAGAAAATAGAGGAACTTAGTCAGTTGCTGTCATCTGAACATGTTTTTTTGGCTACACAGCTTTGCTTTTGGAATTACTTTGCATATGTACAAACTACAGTCACAGGACTGTAATTTCTATTCAGGTTTTGCTTTTTTGTTTCTGCAGTCTGGCCCACTGGATTACATTTATGGAGACTTTGTTTAAAAAAACCCACTGTTTAGGAGTTTCAGCAACAAAAGTGTATTGGGATAGAGAAGAGGCAGTTTGAATGCCTTTGACATTACTTAAATAACACTTGAATTTAATTTTAGAAATACCTTTAAAAAAAGATAGTGTTTGAATTTTATAATTGGATCATAACTTGCCTTCCAGGGAATTTTAGTTTCATAGTTTACATTTTAGAAATATATAAAAAACCCTTTTAAAGAGAGAAGGAAGGAGGTAAGCCTAAGGGAGAGACAGAAGTCATTTTATATAAAAATCTGTTTCTTGTCCTCTACACAGGACTGCATCAGGCTGTTTATACTGGGGGGTACTGAGGGGGAATAGAGAGAGAATATAAGGAGACTGTAAGGAGTTAATGGTGTTGCACTGAGGCACTGAGGGCTACTGGTTGTACTGGTAGTTGGGCGGAGCCACTGGGAGCAATTAGGAATGAGTGGGAGGGGCAGAGATAAGACCAGGGGGCAACTGGGAGGGGGGATGGGAGCACTGGGATGGGTTGAAGTGTCACTTGGTGGTACTGGTGTAAACTGGTGTGTACTGGGAGGGCTGGAAAGGTGCATTGGTGGCTACTGTTGTGCACTGGGTGTGAATAATAAATCAGTGAATGTGTGACTTGTCTATATTGGTCTATACTCTGTTGCATACGTGTCTATACAGTGTGTACTGGTCGGTACTTGTCAGGAGCCTCTGTGTCAGGACCTGGTGCAGAAGTTGCCAGTGGTGAAATTATGGCTATGGCTGAACCAGAGCGACCCCATAGTGCTGGGAGGGGCACTTGTGGAGGGTGCTCTGGGGTAGGGGCTGACCCCTCACTGGTGGCTGTGGGGCTCCAGGGTGCACAGGGGGAGCCTAAAGTGTGGGGCTGTAGAAGCGAATCGAGGGAAGACCCGTATAATCAATGTGATTGATAAACAAGCTTCAACCTTTATTGTGCAGTTACGATTCTTATATAGTGCTTGTGTGAACACACCCCCCCGCCACCTTGCACCAACATAACTCATCACTGGACACCCGGTGTGTTTCCCGACAGAGAAGGAATCCCAGCTGCCTAAGGGCAGCAGTAAGGGCAGATGTCATTGGCCTCAGAGAAGGGATTATATACACAGACAGGGAATTGTGCACACCCCCATTCCAGAGTATTCTACGACATTCCCCCTTTTTCTTTTTACACAATAACATGTCTTGTTAACATTCTCTGCCATACTAGTTTTCAAACCAACAAAATATAAACAACAAAACATGCAAAACCTATGAATATAAACAACAATAAAATATCTTCTTAAACAACTAAACTTAACAACGTAATCTTATTTAACTAACTTAGCATAAACAACACACTAATAACATAAATGATGAATGTTACCTAATTAAATTGATGAATGCAATAATAAATTTTTTGGTTTTAGGAAAGTGTGGTGTCCATCAGTACGTAAGGCCAAGGGGAGGATAGGAAGACCTGTCCAACAGAATTTTCACTGGGGGGCCCCTTACAGGCATTCCCCAACCCCACTGGCTCACATCACGATGGAGTCCGAATTCCTTCGTGGTTGCCGAATTGATATATAAAAGACCTAGGCCTAGGATTGTAACATATAACTGCAGTATTCATAATTCAACTACAACATTTATAAAGGTGAAGTGTGAGTGAAGTCTGCGCAGAATTGTTTTTCTAGGAATACACCTTGGGGTCTCTGAGGGTACTTGCCAGGTAATGTAATAAAAGGTGATTGTGGTGTTAATTAACTTGGCAGAAAGGTGACTAACAGTAAACGAAGCGATCAAAACCTGAAACTATAGTGATGGCTATAACGAGGCTAATACACCAATCTTTGTTTTTGATATGTTAACCACCCAATACAACCATTTCTGCTCTTGAGCTCATGCTTCTGGATTTAGGGGAGCAGGAGCTGGTCGGGTCCACTCGCTGGGAACCCGCAGGGTACCTGTAGGAGAGTGGGGAATGCCTGTGATATGCTTAATTCCCCATTGTTGGAAAAACCGAGTTAGCTTGTTACTAACGTAGGCCGGTCCGTTATCTGTCTTTATCTGCTCTGGTACACCCATGACGGCGAAACACAGGGTGAGGTGTCATATCACCTGCAACGCCTTTTCACCAGGCTGAACCGTCGCCCAGATAAAATGGCTGTAAGTATCAATGGTAACATGGACATACTTAAGCCTTCCAAATTCTGGTACATGAGTAACATCCATCTGCCACTTTTCGTTTGGGCCAAGACCTTGGGGGTTAACTCCGAGGCCGAGACCGGGTTAACCCCCAGGCCAAGACCTGGTCCCTGTTGATTACACTGTGGGCAAGCTTTCACGATGCCTCTGGCTTCGTCCATGGAAATCTGGAAGTGACAGTGCAGTCCTCTGGCATTCTGATGAAACGTGGCATGTGCATTTCTTGCTTTGGTGAACTCGTCCATGGGTACAGATAGAGAAACCAGCCTATCAGCTCGGGCATTGCCTTCTCCCAGGCCCTCAGACCATTGGTGACTTCGAATGTGAATGATGGCATCGTGAAAGCTTGCCCACAGCAACAATGGATGTTTATAGTTACTGGTAGAGATTGGTGTGCAGAGCCAAGGACACTTCTCACTTCTGAGGAAAACATTTTACCCTGCAGAAGGAGTGAAGAGGTCCCACCTGAACCCCTCCTTTGGGGAGGCCCGAGACAAGATAGATGCCAGAATTGACCAGAGTATTCCATCTCATACACGTCATACTCAGTATAAATTTGAGAGATCACGAGGGTCAAACCCCTTCCTGCTTCCCCTTCTTTGCCTGTCCCTGTTTGCTTTGGCATCCTGGGAGGATTCCGTCCCTTCCTCTGCCTGTGCTCCTGATCCGTGCCAACCTGAATTCCTGTGTTCCTGCCTCCAGCTCCCGACTGCTGCTGACCCCAGGAGTCCCGCCTGGACTTTCCCAGGGCTGCCCTGCAGCCTCGGTGGTGACATGAGAGTTACTGGGGGGAAGTGTGGAGGAACGTGGTATCAATTTTCCTGTTTATTTGTATATATTTAGTAATTTTTCCTTTTTCTGATTACTGTTTCATTAAAGTTGTGTAGTTTAGTTTCCAACCCATAAGTCTCTCCCCCTTATTCTCTCTCCTTTCTTTACAGGGAGGAGAGGGGGATTAATAGAGAGCATCTGTTATTCAGTTTAATTGCTGGGCCAGTGTTACACCGTGACACTCAGTCTGTTGAGACTGATAACAATTTTGACTGAGGGAGTAGTCTTTAAATAGTNTTGTACTGGGTTCCTCTCCCGTAATTTGTATAATACAGGTTCGGCCTTTGCGAATTAGAAGGGCCAGCACCTCAATCTTTGTTTGGATTGTAGTCTTTGGCTGTAATGGACCGAAGATCCATTCTAGTACACGAATATCAGCAGGCCCAATCTCCCCCTTTTTCTTTTTAGACTGCGTAAGTGCTCCCAGCAAATGTTGCTTGCCCGTAAGAATGGTCAAATCTATGGGCAAGTCCACGTCACGACGATCTACGCAGCGCTGAGAAATGGTCAGGCCAATCTCGGTTACGGCCTGTTGTTGAGCTGCTGAGAGGGTGACAGGGGAAGATGGGTCAGTACCTTTAAGAAGCAGTCGTAGCAGTTCTAATTTGTCATTTGTTATACCGACCACAGGGCGCAACCATTGAACGTTGCCTAAGAATCGCTGAACATCATGCAGGGTTTTTAGAGTCAGATGAAGAGCAGCTTTTTGGGGTCTGATTTGTGATTCAGTGATATGCCATCTCAGATACTTCCATGGCACTGTACGCTGTATCTTTTCAGGTGCTATCTGGAGTCCTTGCTGATTTAGCTGCTTTGTTAGAAAATGTTCCTGTTCTTTAGTAAAAGGATCCTGTTGTGCTATCAAGATGTCATCCATTTAGTGACAGATCAACATATTTGGCCATGCCTTCCTCACTGGCAATAGAGCTGCATCTACAAACAATTGGCACAAGGTAGGGCTGTTCTTCATGCCTTGCTTAATTGACATATATGATGGAATGGGAGGGGAGGGCGCAGACACAGTTACACATGCCAGAATGCTGCTGGAATTCTGAACAATTTGTACAATCGTCTTTTCCCCTGTAGCGGGGCTCGGGTCACAATCAATCCCTAGCTGGTGCATGCCGTGTATTTTTTGCCCTTCTAAGTTTGCCATGGCGACCGCAGCAATTTTCTTTTCAGTGCGATAACGTTGCAAACACTTTGTGACTGTACGACACAGTTTCATTAACTTCCACGCTGTTTTATCATCATCTATCACCTTGTTCCACAAAATATCCCCCAGATCGTTCCATTATTTCTCATCAAACCATTTAGACGGATCGATAAACAGATGATGCTCATGGCCATATGCTAAAAGTGATGAAGGGTCCTTTTTAAGATCTGTATCTTTTACTGAACGTTTCTATAAGAAACTTATAAATAAGTTTAGGGCTACTTTGCTCTCCATAGCGTGGCCACGCTCTTCTTGGTACAACTTATAACCATATAAGAGGAGCAATTTGTACCTGTACCAGCAGAGATTTTCAGAGCTGGTAGCCCAGTCCCAGTTTGCAAGTTTCTCAATTCTTCTCAGGCTCGAGCAGCACCCCTACGCCAGCGTCAGTGCTGCTTTCTTGCCCGCCGAATGCTGCCTGCCGGCACGACCCGGGCTCGTTGCTTCAGTGCCGATTTGAAGGTCTCTGCAGGCTGCTCCTTGCCCTGCGGAAATCGGTCTTTTTACCTACAGGACTGCAGGTTCCCTGAATTCAAGGCCTCGAGTTTGAGTCCGTGTTCAGGGCACCATTTGTAGAAGCGAATTGAGGGAAGACCCGTATAATCAATATGATTGATAAACAAGCTTCAAACTTTATTGTGCAGTTACGATTCTTACATAGTGCTTGTGTGAACACACCCCCCCGCCACCTTGCACCAACATAACTCATCACTGGACACCCGGTGTGTTTCCCTACAGAGAAGGAATCCCAGCTGCCTAAGGGCAGCAGTAAGGGCCGATGTCATTGGCCTCAGATAAGGGATTATATACACAGATATGGAATTGTGCACACCCCCATTCCAGAGTATTCTACAACATTCTACAACACGGGGCAGTCGATCAGGGGCAGTTAGGGGCTGCAGGGGACGACGGCAAACCCCTGACTTGTTCAGCGTGTCCTTAATAAGAGGCAGGAAAGGGGCAACCTTTCTTCAAAGAGGAGGAAGCCGCCTGAGTCCTTTAGCCAAGGGTAGGGCAACCCCCGCCCCCCCCTTTTTTTTTCTTTTCCTGTGTTTTTTCTCAGCAGCCTATAAGCAGGCGCTGGTGATGTCCTGCCCATTGGCCAATGGCAGAGACTCCTTAGCGCCGCTGGCCAATCAGCATCCTGTGAGGGTGCAAAATGAGGGGGCAGGTGCAAGCAGCGTAGTTGGGAGAGGGGCAACCAATCAGCGCCTGTATCGCCTCACGAAATGGGTTGGGCGTACCAGCGGTTGAGCCAATGGAAGCCTTTTCCCCCCAGGTAGGGTGGCCAATCAGCGAGCCCCGAAACTTTGGAACAGTGACTCCTCAGTGTGAGGAAGCAATGGTGCCAAGGAGGAGACAAATGGCAGCAGGGAGCTGGGGGTGGGGAAATGGCGGACAGGGAGAGGGGCATGGGGGAAAGCACAGGGCTTGGGGGGGGACAGGAACCACTGGAAGAACCATGGACACGGGGGGACCTGGAGGGCAGGCGGGGGGTGGCAGCGGCAAAAAAAGTGGTGGTGCTGGGGAAGAGGTCAGGGAAAGAAAATGGCATCTCCCAGCACAGCAACGACGACTTGGACGGGGATTTCTTGCCCACGGAGACACAGCCACATGGGCAGGCGTGAGTTGTGTGGCTTCGGGGGGGAGGTGTCCACATGGTGCACAAAGAGTGCAGTGGTGAGTGAGGAGTGCAGAGGGGTGAGCACATGGTGGGCAAAGTGTACACAAAGACTGTCCATCACACACAAAAAAAGGTGTGCCCACACCCAAAGGGGGGCAGAGTTTTTACACCTGGGTGTATGTCCATAGCGAAGGGAGGTGGGACCTACGCCCATGAGAGGGTCGTGTCTGCATGGCACTGGCCGTGGCTTGTAGCAGTAGAGGGAGGTGCCAAGGTAACAGGAGATCCAGCTCTGCTATGGACCCCAGCTGGAACAGGAACTGGGGGAGTGGGGTCTGGGGGGGACGGGACAAGCGGAAACCCACACCTGTCCCACAGTCACCTCCCCATTGGATGTCTCAGCTGCTCCATAGTCATGGGTGAGTTGTGTGGGGATCTGGGGTGTGTCCACACCCAAAGACTGGGGTTTCAATACTGTAGGGTGTCCACATGCAAAACGGGCAGGTTTCCATGAAAGGGTGTCCACACATAGCAGGGCAGAGCTTTACATGAAAGGGGAATCCCCACATCCAAAGGGGGTGGGGTTTGCACACAGGGAGGGAGTGTCCACTCAGGAGGGTGGAATAATAAGCAAAAGTGTGTGTGTCTGCACACAAGGTGCGTTCGGTTTGCACCACATGAGGGTGTGTCCATTGGAAATGGGCGTGGCTTAGCCTGAAAGGGGGGGAGGGGTGTCCACTCCTAAAAGGGCGGGGCTTTACACAAAAGGGGCGTGTCCACACCCAAAGGGAGGAGGGGTTTTGATCACATAGTGGTGTCCATGCCCAAAGTGGGTGGGGTTTCAAAGCAGAGGGGGTGTGTCCACTCAGAGGAGGACAGGGCTTAATCCAAAAGGGGCATCTCCACAACCAAAGTGGGCAAGGTTTTTATCATGTGGGGGGAGTGTCATAAAGGGAGTGTATATAGTAAGGAGAGGGGGGAGGGATTAACACAAAAGGGGTATGTCCACACCATCCCGGGCAGGTTTTGCATCACACAGGGGCTGTGTTTATTCCCAAGAGGACAGGGCTTAATGCAAAGGGGGTGGGGTTTGCATCACATGGGGGCGTTTCCGTGCAAAAGAGGGCGGGGCTTGACACAAAAGGGACATGTCCACACGGAAGAGGGCTGGCCTTAAAGTAAAGGGGCATGTCCACACCAAAAGGGGGGGCGGGGATTGCGTAACACAGAGAGTGTTTATTCCCAGGAGGGCGGGACTTAATGCAAAGGGGGCAGGGATTCCATGGGAGGGGGCGTGCCCACAGCCATAGAGGGGCGTGTCCAAACCCCAAAGGGGGCAGGGTTTTTGTCACCACAGGGGCATGTCTATGCCTGAAAGGGCGGGGCTTAACCTGGAGGGGATGTGTCCATGCGCTGTGTGGGGGTGGGGTTTGTTTATTTCTCATGAGGGCGTGGCTTAACACAAAAGGGCTTTGGCCATGCCCAGAGAGGGTGGGGTTTGCATCACATGGGGGGGCGTGTCCATGTGAAGGAGGGCGTGGTGTATCATGGAAGGGGTGTGTCCTCACCTAAACGGGGCGGGGTTTGCATCACTAGGGGGGTGCTCTCAGGAGGGCAGGGCTATACCCGAAGGGGGCATGGCTACAGCTAAGGGGATGGGGGTTACATCATGCAAGGGAGTGTTTATTTCCAGGAGGGTGGGGCTTTACGCAAAGGGGGCGTGCCCACCCCCCCCAAAGAGGGTGGGGTTTGCATCACACAGAAGGTGTGTCAGGAGGGCGGGACTATACCCAAAGGGGGGATGTCCACACCCAAAATGGGTGGGGTTTTCATCAGATGGGGGGTGTGTCTGTGCCCCCAAATGGTGGGGCTTAACCCGGAAGGGGCGTGTCTCCACCCCAAGGTGGGGGTGGTGGTGTGTTTTTTGCACCAGAGGGGTTGCCCGCACACACACAACACGGGGGCGGGGCTTCCCGGTCTTGGCGTGCCTCTCCTTGGAGGGGGCGGGGTTTTTACACAGAGGGCGGGGCGTGTGCATGAGACCTGTAGACAGGGCTTTTGTCACAGGGGGGCGTGTCCGCTCCCGAGAGGGGGCGGGGCCTTTGCACTGGGGCGTTTGTCCACAGAGAATGGGGCGGGACCTGTGCCCATGAGAGGGGCGTGTCTGCACGGCAGTGCCCGTGGCTCGTGGCAGCAGAGGGAGGCGCCGAGGTAGTGGGAGAGCCACCCTGCCATGGACCCCAGGTGGAACAGGTACTGGGGGAGTGGGGTTTTGGGGGGGATGGGACACACGCCAACCCCTGGGGACAAGTGGGAACCCCCACCTGACCCATGGTCACCTCCTTGCTGGGCATTTCAGCTGCCTTATAGTCTCCCAACTTGCCCCACACAGACCCCAGTGCCCCATGGGGTATCCTAACTGCTCCATAGAGCATCCCTGCTGCTCCATAGTTCCCCACACAGACCCCCAGTGCCCCGTTGGGTATCTCAGCAGCCCCAGAGTCTCTCAACCTGCTCCACAGAGATCCCCAGTGCCCCATAGGTTATCCCTGCTGCCCCATCATTTCCACACAGACCCCCTCCCCCTCTGCTCCTCCATTTTTAGTCTTACCCTTGGTGGATGCCCCCACTCCCATGCTTGGTCCCACCCCTCCGAGTAAGTGCACTGTGCATATGGGGTGGTATTTAGTGAAGTTGGTGCCAAGGGAAAGTAACTTGTGGTAACTCAGTGCAGCACTTACCAGTTGTGTTTTAAGGTGCTGCGCAGGCCCTGTTGGGATCCCTGAAGGTACGTGGGCATCTACATGATGTACTTGTACATCAAGTTTCTCTAACCTAGCAGCAATGTCTTTCCACAGTTCAGCAGCCCAGATAGGTTTATCTCTACGTTGCCAGTTGTTTTGCTTCCACTGCTTTAGCCAACCCCATAAGGCATTTGCTACCATCCATGAGTCAGTATAGAGATAAAGTCTCGGCCACTTTTCTTGTTCAGCAATGTCCAAAGCTAATTGGATGGCTTTTACCACTGCAAATTGACTTGATTCACCATCTCCTTCACCTGTTTTTGCAACTAGTCTTGTACCATTCCATACAGCAGCTTTCCACCTCCGATGGCCTCCTACCAGGCGACAGGATCCATCAGTGAAAAGAGCATATTGTTTCTCATTCTCGGGTAGTTGGTCGTATGGTGGGGCTTCTTCAGCCTGTTTTACCATTTTTTGTGGTGGCATTCCAAAGCGTTTGCCTTGTGGCCAGTCTGTTACTACTTCTACAATTCCTGGACGATCAAGTCTTCCTATCCTAGCTCTCTGTGAGAGCAAAACAATCTATTTACTCCATGTAGCATCAGTAGCATGATGGGAAGATTCTCTACCTGTGTAAAATAGAAGCCTGAAACAATATTAGAAGAAAGTGCTTTAAAGTTTGAAGGCATGATAGCCTTATATCTCTCTTGTAGCTATTCTTTCCAGACACAAGATGTTGGACCCATTTAGAGAGCAGATGAGAAGTAAAACCAACAAAATAGCTTAGACCTTTATAAAATGTTCCTGAGAGAGAAGAATGTGGGAATATCACTCATGTCAAGTGGTTTCTAATGGGGAAACTCTTTTTGACATCTCTGCAGTTCAGGTCTTTTGCTATACAAAACATGCTTTAGGACTGCTGAGAAGAGAAAGAAAACCTCTAGAACCGAGACACTGCTTAACACTTGAAACATCGCTCCACATGAAACAATATTAACATCAACTACCTTAAGGTTTGAAGGTATTAAAGCCTTATAACTCTGTTGAAACATTTCTTTCCAAACAAATTGGACTCATTTGGAGAGAAGCTGAGAAGTAAAACCAAGAAAATATCATGGAGCTTTGTAAAATGTCCAAGGAAAGACAAATGTGAGAATATCATTCCTGTCAAGCCGCTTCTAATGTGGAAGCTGTTTTTCATATATCTGCAGTTCAAACTTTTGCTATTCAAAACATGCTTCTAGACTGCTGAGAAGTGAAATAAAACCTGTAGCTCTGAGAAACTGCTTACCTCTTCAAACATTGCTACACATAAATCAGAAGCCTGAAACAATATAAAGAGCAAATGCCTTAAGGTTTGAATGTGTAAAAGCCTTATATCTGTGTTCTAGCTATTCTGTTCAGACATATGATATAGGTCTCATCTATGGAGAAGCTGAGAAGTAAAACCAAGAACATACCTTGGTGCTTTATAAAATGTTCCAGGGACAGAAGAATGTGGGAGTATCGTTCCTTTTATCTGGATTCTAATATAGGAGCTTTTTTTCACATCTCTGCAGTTCCGGTTTTTTGCTATTCAATACACGCTTAAGACTCCTGAGAAGCGAAATAAAACCTGTAGCTCCGAGAAACTGCTTACCTCTTCTAACATCGCTCCACATAAAACGGAAGCCTAAAACAAGATTAAGAGTAGTTGCCTTAAGGTTTGTAGGTGTTAAAGCCTTTTATCTCTGTTCTAGCGGTTTTTTTACAGGCACAAGATATTAGGCTCATTTATAGTGAAGCTGAGAAGTAAAACCAAGAAAATTGCTGGAGCTTTGTAAAATGTTCCAGGGACCGAAAAATGTGCGAATACCATTCCTGTCAAGTCGTTTCTAATCTGGAAGGTGTTTTTCATATCTCTGCAGTTCAGGACTTTTGCTATTCAAAACATCGTTTAGGACTGCTGAAAAGAGAAAGAAAACCTCTAGCTCCGAGTAACTGCTTTTCTCCTCTAACATCACTCCTTGTAAATCTGAAGCCTGAAACAAGATTAATATCAACTGCCTTAAAGTTTGAAGGTATTAAAGCCTTATATCTCTGTTCCAGCATTTCTTTCCAGACACATGATATTGGACTCATTTGGAAAGCAGCTGAGAAATAAAACCAAGAAAATACCTTGTCGCTTAGTAAAATGTTCCAGGGACAGAAGAATGTGGCAATATCATTCCTTTTATCTGGATTCGAATATAGGAGCTCTTTTACACATCTTTCTAATTCTTTTTTTTTTTTTTTTTGCTATTAAAAACAAGCTTTAAGATTGCTGCGAAGCGAAAAAAACCTTTATCTCCAAGTAACTGCTTATCTCTTCTAACATGGCTCCTTGTAAATCAGCAGCCTGAAACAATATAAAGAGCAAATGCCTTGAAGTCGGAAGGTATTAAAACCTTAAAACTAGGTTCCAGCATGTTTTTTCCAGACAAATGATATTGGGCTCATATAGAGAGAAGCTGAGAAGTAAAACCAAGAAAATTGCTTGGAGCTTTGTCAAATGTTTCAGGGACAGAAGAATGTGGCAATACCATTCGTTTTATCTGGATTCGAATATAGGAGCTCTTTTACACATCTCTGTAGTTCAGGATTTTTGCTATTCAAAGCATCGTTCTGGACTGCTGAAAAGAGAAAGAAAACCTTTAGCTCCGAGAAACTAAATTACCTCTTTTAACATGGCTCTACGTAAAACAGGAGCCTGAAAGAAGATTAACAGCAATTGCCTTAAGTTTTGAAAGTATTAAAACCTTGTAACTCTGTTCCAACATTTTTTTCCAGACAAATGATATTGGACTCATTGTGTCGAATATGTTGCGAATATATTGGACTCATATGTTGCGAAGGTTTGTTCATGCTGCACCACCATCTTTTAACCATACACTATCAGTAATGCTATTTGTTCCTGGAGAGTTGAATGGAACTGTGGGTGAGATGATGAAAACAGCACGAGAATATGAGGATGCTGTCATGGCCACTCATCGGGCCTGGGTCTCAGCTGTAAAGGGAACAGCTGAGAAACTGCATTCACCCCTTTTTCTTCAGATAGGAGGAGGAAGCCACAGAATCGAGGGAAACAGAATTCAGTAAGAGGAATCCTATGGGCACTCCTGTGTGAGCATGGAGAGGACATGAAAAAGTGGGATCAGAAACCTACTGCTGTCCTACTGGACCAAGTAGTTAAATTGCTGAGTAAGACGAATGCAAAAGGAGGTCCTTCTAAAAAGAAGTCTGCTCAAGTCTCCAGTGTGCAGTTACCTGATCCAAATATGCTGGTGACTCAAGATCCCTGCACATCAGGTGTGAGTACTGGAGATGCAAACCCCAGAAATGCACAACCTGACAATGCTGTAAGTGCTCAAGCTTAGAGGTGCCCTGCCTCCAGCCAGGTGGAGGAGAGGGACAACCAAATTTATTGGATTGTGTGGATTCGATGGCCTGGCACATTAGAGCCACAAAAGTCTAATGCCATCGAATCAAAAAGGAACAGAATCCATCGCTATTTCTGGGGTGATGGGAGGATCTAAAGAACTGAGTATTGTGAAGGCTGACATGAGCCTCACTGGAATAAAGTGGCATAAACACCCTATAGTGACTGGTCCAGATGCTCCGTGCATCCTCGGCATAGACTACCTCAAGGGAGGTGACTTTAAGGACCCAAAAGGGTACCGGTGGTCCTTTGGTATTGCAGCCATAAAGACTGAGAATGAAGGATGGTTGCATGCTTTGGTTGGCCTTTCAGATAAATCCTTTGTAGTGGGATTGCTGAAAACTATAAAACAGCTGGTGCCAATTGCTACTTCTATAGTGCATAGAAAACAATATCGCATCAACAGAGATGCTGTGATCCCCATTCACAAGCTGATCCGACAGCTAGAGAGCCAAGGAGTGATCAGCAAGACTCACTCACCCTTCAATAGTCCTGTATGGCCAGTGCGAAAGCCTAATGGAGAATGGAGACTGACAGTGGACTATCATGCCTTAAATGAGGTTACACCACCACTAAGTGCTGCTGTGCCGGACATGCTAGAACTTCAATATGAGCTGGAGTCAAAGGCAGCCAGATGGTATGCTACTATTGACATTGCTAATGCATTTTTTGCTATTCCTATAGCACCAGAATGCAGGCCACAGTTTGCCTTCACCTGGAGAGGTGTCCAGTACACTTGGAATCGACTGCCCCAGGGGTGGAAACACAGTCCTACCATCTGCCATGGACTGATCCATGAGACCTTGGAAAAGGGTGGAGCTCCAGAACATCTACAGTACATCGATGACATCATTGTGTGGGGTGACACAGCAAAAGAAGTCTTTGAGAAAAGTAAGAATATAATCAAAATCCTAAAGGCTGGTTTTGCTATTAAAAGAAGCAAGGTCACGGGACCTTTGCAAGAGATACAGTTTCTGAGGATTAAGTGGCAAGATGGACGTCGCCACATCCCAATGGACATGATTAACAAAATAACAGCTATGGCCCCACCAACTACCAAAAAGGAAACTCAGTCCTTCTTAGGAACTGTTGGTTTCTGGAGGATGCATATTCCTGCTTATAATCAGATTGTGAAACCTCTCTACGAGGTTACCCAAAAGAAAAAAGACTTTAAATGGGGTTCAGAACAACAAGCTGCTTTTGAAAGTATTAAACAGGAGATTGTGCAGGCAATGGCCCTTGGACCAATTCGAACAGGGCCAGACATTAAAAATGTGCTCTACACCGGAGATGGAGTTGATGGTCCTACATGGAGCCTTTGGCAGAAAGCTCCAGGAGAGACTCGAGGTAGACCTCTAGGATTTTGGGGCCGAAACTACAAAGGCTCCAAAGCCAAGTACACAGCCACTGAAAAAAGAGATACTGGCTGCATACGAAGGAGTTAGAGCTGCTTCAGAAGTGATTGGTACTGAAGCACAGCTCCTCCTGGTGCCGCGATTACCTGTACTGGATTTTATGTACACAGGTNTGGGGCTGCTACCATAACATTAACTCAGAACGAAGCCAGACAGTTAGGACCCCTGTCCAAAGATGCAGGTATTGATCGGGCATTTGGGGAAAACAGTAGGCCCACTAGCCTATGGAGACGACTTTTGTCAGCTGTAAGGAAGAGACATCCCTACAAAGATGAAATAGACTGCCCAAAGATTAAAGCAGCCACACTTGAAAAAGCTATCAGGTATCTGGAAGAATTGGCTGTACGAGATATGATTTATACTGATGAAAACATTGAAGATCCTTATCACATGCCATGCCATAAAACTATGTTGCGAAGGTTTGTTCATGCTGCACCACCACCTTTTAACCATACACTATCAGTAATGCTATTTGTTCCTGGAGAGACGAATGGAACTGTGGGTGAGATGATTAAAACAGCACGAGAATATGAGGATGCTGTTGTGGCCCCTCGTCGGGCCTGGGTCTCATCTGTAAAGGGAACAGCTGAGAAACTGCATTCACCCCTTCCTCCTCAGCGAGGAGAAGCACCCCGCATTGCAGCCATTAAGAGGAGACGCCCTCCTATGAGACAGAATCGAGGGAAACAAAATTCAGTAAGAGGAATCCTATGGGCAATCCTGTGTGAGCATGGAGAGGACATGAAAAAGTGGGATCTGAAACCTACTGCTGTGCTACTGGACCAAGTAGTTAAATTGCTGAGTAAGACAAATACAAAAGGAGGTCCTTTTAAAAAGAAGTCTGCTCAGATCTCCATTGTACAGTTACCTGATCCAAATATGCTGGTAACTCAAGATCCTTGTACATCAGGTGTGAGTACTGGAGATGCAAACCCCAGTAATGCACAACCTGACAATGTTGTAAGTGCTGAAGCTTAGAGGTGCCCTGCCTCCAGCCAGGTGGAGGAGAGGGATAACCGAATTTATTGGATCGTGTGGATTCGATGGCCTGGCACATTAGAGCCACAAAAGTATAAAGCCTTGGTGGACACTGGTGCACAGTGCACCCTAATGCCATCGAATCAAAAAGGAACAGAATCTGTCACTATTTCTGGAGTGACAGGGGGATCTAAAGAACTGAGTATTGTGAAGGCTGATGTAAGCCTCACTGGAATGAAGTGGCATAAACACCCTATAGTGACTGGTCCTGATGCTCCGTGCATCCTTGGCATAGACTACCTCAAGGGAGGTGACTTCAAGGACCCAAAAGGGTACCGGTGGTCCTTTGGTATTGCAGCCATAAAGACTGAGAATGAAGGATGGTTGCATGCTTTGGTTGGCCTTTCAGATAAATCCTTTGTGGTAGGACTGCTAAAACTTTAAACCAGCTGGTGCCAATTGCTACTTCTATAGTGCATCGAAAAGAGTATCGTGTCAACAGAGATGCTGTGATCCCCATTCACAAGCTGATCCGACAACTAGAGAGTCAAGGAGTGATCAGCAAGACTCACTCACCCTTCAATAGTCCTGTATGGCCAGTGCGAAAGCCTAATGGAGAATGGAGACTGACAGTGGACTATCGTGCCTTAAATGAGGTTACACCCCCACTAAGTGCTGCTGTGCCGGACATGTTAGAACTTCAGTATGAGCTGGAGTCAAAGGCAGCCAGGTGGCATGCTACTATTGACATGCTAATGCATTTTTTGGTATTCCCATAGCACCAGAATGCAGGCCACAGTTTGCTTTCACCTGGAGAGGTGTCCAGTACACTTGGAATCGACTGCCCCAGGGGTGGAAACACAGTCCTACCATCTGCCATGGACTGATCCATGAGACCTTGGAAAAGGGTGGAGCTCCAGAACATCTACGGTACATCGATGACATCATTGTGTGGGGTGACATAGCAAAAGAAGTCTACGAGAATGGTAAGAAGATACTTGAAATCCTTCTAGAAGCTGGTTTTGCTATTAAAAGAAGCAAGGTCAAGGGACCTGTGCAAGAGATACAGTTTCTAGGGGTTAAGTGGCAAGATGGACGGCGCCACATCCCAATGGATGTGATTAACAAAATAACAGCTATGGCCCCACCAACTACCAAAAAGGAAACTCAGTCCTTCTTAGGAACTGTTGGTTTCTGGAGGATGCATATTCCTGCTTATAATCAGATTGTGAAACCTCTCTACGAGGTTACCCGAAAAAAGAAAGACTTTAAATGTGGAGGATTGGTTACGTGACAAGGGCAATGTAGACATAATGCTGCTGGCCAAAGAGGAGCTGGGAAATCACCGAACTCAGTTACTCTAATTTACTGATGTAGCAAGAACACAGAGAAGTCTTTGTATGGCAAGGCCGCAGTACCCTTGGATGTAGCTTGCTTTAACAAAGGGAACCTGTAGTCATAGCTGAATATGCAAGATAAAGACATGAGAAATGACAAAGAAGTAACTAATAGAAATTAGCGTAAGCTGAGCTAACCTTAAAAGCGTTCTCCAGTAGTATAGTTAGGGTGCAGAATATGTATTAGGTTATTAAGAACTGTATAAATATAGTGCGCGATAATAAAAAGACGAAGAAGCTTGTTGCTAACTCATACTGAGTGTCCGGGTCTTCCGTCTGCTGCAACATTTAAATGGGGCTCAGAACAACAAGCTGCTTTTGAAAGTATTAAACAGGAGATCGTGCAGGCAATGGCCCTTGGACCAATTCGAACAGGGCCAGACATTAAAAATGTGCTCTACACCAGAGACGGAGGTGATGGTCCTACATGGAGCCTCTGGCAAAAAGCTCCAGGAGAGACTTGAGGTCGACCTCTAGGATTTTGGGGTCGAAACTACAAAGGCTCCAAAGCCAAGTACACAGCCACTGAAAAAAGAGATATTGGCCGCATACGAAGGAGTTAGAGCTGCTTCAGAAGTGATTGGTACTGAAGCACAGCTCCTCCTGGTGCCGCGATTACCTGTACTGGATTTTATGTACACAGGTAGAGAATCTTCCCATCATGCTACTGATGCTACATGGAGTAAATAGATTGTTTTGCTCTCACAGAGAGCTAGGATAGGAAGACTTGATCATCCAGGAATTGTAGAAGTAGTAACAGACTGGCCACAAGGCAAACACTTTGGAATGCCACCACAAAAATTGGTAAAAAGGGCTGAAGAAGCCCCCATATGACCAACTACCCGAGAATGAGAAACAATATGCTCTTTTCACTGATGGATCCTGTCGTCTGGTAGGAGGCCATCGAAGGTGGAAAACTGCTGTATGGAATCCTACACGACTAGTTGCAAAAACAGATGAAGGAGATGGTGAATCAAGTCAATTTGCAGAGGTAAAAGCCATCCAATTAGCTTTGGACATTGCTGAACAAGAAAAGTGGCTGAGACTATCTCTATACTGACTCATGGATGGTAGCAAATGCCTTATGGGGCTGGCTAAAGCAGTGGAAACAAAACAACTGGCAACGTAGAGATAAACCTATCTGGGCTGCTGAACTGTGGAAAGACATTGCTGCTAGATTAGAGAAACTTCATGTAAAAGTGCGTGACGTAGATGCCCACGTACCTTCATATCGGGCTACTGAGGAACATCGAAACAACCAATGAGCAGATGAGGCTGCTCAAGTGTTCCAAATAGACCTGGACTGGGACCATAAAGGTAAACGGTTTTTAGCTAAATGGGCCCACAACACTTCAGGTCATCAAGGCAGGGATAGAACATATCGATGGGCTCATGACCAAGGGGTGGATTTAACTTTGGACTCTATTGCGCAGGTTATCCACGACTGTGATATATGTGCCGCAATTAAGCAAGCTAAAAGGTTGAAACCTCTGTGGTATGAAGGGAGATGGTCAAAATATAGGTATGGGGAGGCCTGGCAAATCGACTACATCACATTGCCTCAAACCCGCCAGGGTAAGCGCTATGTGCTTACAATGGTGGAAGGAAGTACAGGATGGCTGGAAACATATCCTGTGCCTCATGCCACAGCCCGGAACACCATTCTGGGCCTAGAGAAACAAGTCTTGTGGAGACATGGTACACCAGAAAGAATTGAGTCAGACAATGGAACTCATTTCAAAAACAGTCTTATAAATAACTGGGCCAAAGAACATGATATTGAGTGGATATACCATATCCCCCATCATGCACCAGCCTCAGGCAAAATTGAAAGGTACAATGGACTATTAAAAACTACCTTAAAGGCAATGGGTGGTGGAACTTTTAAAAACTGGGACAAGCACTTGGCAAAAGCTACCTGGTTAGTTAACACCAGGGGTTCCAACAACCGAGCTGGTCCTGCTCAGTCAGATCTTCTACACACAGTAGATGGGGACAAAGTGCCTGTGGTGCATGAAAATAATCTGCTAGGGAAAACAGTTTGGGTTCATCCTGCCTCGGGCAAAGGCAAACCCATTTGTGGGGTTGCTTTTGCTCAAGGACCTGGACACACTTGGTGGGTGATGATGGAAGATGGAGGAGTACAATGTGTACCACAAGGGAATCTAACACTAGGTGAGAATACCTAATTTTTATTTGTCTGGTTTATTCACTAGTTCATGGAATCTTTGAGAGTCATGAACTTGTATCCCACATTAACTACTGTTATGTGAATTATTGCATAAACTAACAGTGTTCTGTGAGTGTTTTACAGGATAATTTTGTGGTGATGAAACCAGAACTAGGTTCATCGACTGGCGTCCAGTAACATCTTGAAGTTAACACCTGCAACCTGCAACTTGTGGACTATGGACGCGATCTGTGACAATTGCTCCTTGTTTTAAGAATCTGCTATAAGATGAATATCTGCAATCACAGACTGAATTACTTAGTGAATTTTCGCACAGAGAGATAGCAATAATTTGTGTATAGATGTATTTAGGAATAAGAGATAGCAATGATTGGAGCATGACGCAAATGGTATGGAAGAAGGGGTGGAATGCCCTGGTTTGGGCCAGGATAAAGGTGATTTTCTGGCTTGTACTTTTGCTTTCAGCTAAGTCTCTTGTAAGTAGCTGCACTTGCTGAAATTAACAGCAAGTTTCTCAGACAGTGTCTGCTTCTAGGAATGATAACACTGGATGTTTATAGTTACTGCCAGACACTGGTATGCAGACCCAAGGACACTGCTCAGCTCTGAGGAACATTTTACCCTGCAGAAGGAGTAAAGAGGTCCCACCTGACCCCTCCTTTGGGGAGGACCGAGACAAGATAGATGCCAGAGCTGACCAAACAGAGTATTCCATCCCATACAAGTCAGACTCAGTATAAATTTGAGGGATCACAAGGGTCAAACAGCCTTCCTGCCCCTTCCTGCTTTTCCTGCCCTTCCTTCGCCGGTTCCCTGTTTGCTTCGGCATCCTGGGAGGATTCCGCCCATTCCTCTGCCTGTGATCCTGATCCGTGCCAACCTGAATCTGTGTGTTCCTGCCTCCAGCTCCTGACTGCTCCTGACCCCAGGGTCCAACCTGGACTTTCCCAGGGCTGCCCTACAGCCTTGGTGGTGACGTGAGAGTTATTGGGGGAAAGGGGGGAGGAATGTAGTATCAATTTTTCCTGTATATTTGTATATTTGTATATATTTAGTAATTTTACCTTTTTATCATTACTGTTTCATTAAAGTTGTGTAGTTTAGTTTCCAACCCATAATTCTCTCTCCCTTATTCTCTCTCCTTTCTTTATCAGGGAGGGGAGAAGGATTAATAGAGAGCATCTGTTATTCGATTTAATTGCCGGGCCAGTGTTAAACTGTGACACCCTCCCACACCTATTCAGTGATAGCCTTCAAAATTAATCTGTTTGAAGAGCATAAATGTAATTAACCCCATGGTGACAAAAATTTGCTATCCTCCTGCTAAGTTCTAATGTGAAATGCAAGATCATTA